>CACRXK020000477.1:0-80877 GCA_902702795.2 Paramuricea clavata | reverse complement strand
GCTGTTGGATGGTCATTTCATTATTTTATTATAAAATACATTATTAAATTCACAGGCATTTATTCATACACTGGATGAAGACACAGTGAGAAAACTGGCAATTAGAAGCCTAAGAAGAGGAATAAGGATTATGTTCACACATGGGCTCGGCATGGATATTTGGGCAAAGGGAATCGCAGTGTTTGCCCCTCTTGTGTAGTTCTCAAAATAAGACTTTTGACTGGAGTTTATATGTGGTACAGAGAACAATAATATTCATGAACCTTTGGTAAACTTTCTAAAGCAAAGGGAATTTGATTTTAATAATTTATATTCTAATTTATGTACCTATGTATATAGTAAGTAATAAAGATTTTTTATATTTTGTACAAAATTGGAATGTGTCACTGTTACATCAGTTATGGCAAAAATCAGTATTTTTGTTTTGGTATGTGCACACCGTTGCTGGTGTGATATATGTTGCTGGTGTGATATATGTGCAACAGTGGGGAGCAATGTTGCATTTAAGGAAACATGGCAGGTGATATAACCATCATCATGCAGTCAATCTGTTGCTCGTTGGATAGCCTTTGAAATGAGAACTGGAATGCACTCAAATCCTTTTTCAACTTTCACACTTTTCACATCCCACTGCCTGGTCCTTCTGTTGTTGGAAAGGCTCATGACTTTGTAGTTTGTACAGGTGACTCAACACGAGAAAGGGTGTGTCATCTGATCTTTATTTTTAATGGTGTAGATGTTTGGGGTTCTGAAAGCAGGAAATATGAAATATTATACAGCACTAATACCTGTGGTCAATGCTGTAAATTATATAAATATAAACCAATTCTTTTTATAGTTTTTGACACAATTTTTCTTTGTCTAATATACCTTGCAAAATCGTATTTTGAAACTGAATAGTAATATTACTCCCATTACAAAGCACATCCTATATAAAAGTGAATGTCCTCTTCATACCTTGGCTGATGTTTGCTTGTTCTTCAAACCATATGAGACTCATTGTGTTCTACTTCCGTTGTCAAGACAGGACTCAGTTGCCACCAGAAAGGTCCAGAATCGATGTGCTTGAATTTCGTCGTTGTTTTGGTAGTATTTTTGCAGACGCTGATTCCCCTAAATACAAAGCAAAATAAATTGCACATTAGGCTCGTTTACTCTTCGAAATATATTGAAAATCATATTGTAAACCTACCTGCGGCGAAATTCCAATGACAACAGATGTGCAGCAAAGTTAGTGTCATTTGAATGTTCATATCCACCACTTATTTTGGCCTCTTGCCACAAGTTGGGTCAACTTTTTCAAGTTGATCTATGCGCAGAACGGATGCGCAGCGGGTGACACTGCCGCTTTAAGTCTTGTGTATTGGTACTGTATTTTGATAAAATTGCACTCCTCTTTTCGAACAAGAATTGAGTATTGTTCATGTTTACGTATCACTTATGACACCATTTTAATATTGATCTGTTTTATTTAAGGATCATGAGGTCCTGATGTGTTGTACATAAAGAAAGGTGGTAATGTCCCTGCCCTCCTGATGGATAAGGAGCATTCCTATGTTACAGTAGGAAGGGGCATCCTTTTCAATGTTCAACTAAATGGATTACCAGAAGCTGTTGTCGCATTCTTGGCTGCATTCTACTTCCTAGATGTCGATTATCCTAAATGTCATGAAATTGGTATTTTGTATTTGCAGACAAGAATGTTCCAAAAGATATTGATGTACAGTTTAATGCGCAGCTGTCAGCACACAAAAAGTTCAAAGCCGATGCAGTGTAATCGACTGAATGGAACTAAACATTTATCGCCATATTTAACTTTTACCACCACAAGGGGCTGTTCATGTGAGCTGACCTGGCCTGGCTAACCGGGCTGATTGTTAAGTCACAAAAATCTTTACAACTCTACACTAACCATGTCAAGTTCCAAAAGAACTAAGTCAGCACAAACTCTTAAAATATATGTTCTTAATAAGAAAATTTACCTGTTACCCTCCCAAGAAAATTTTTTCTTAATTCAAGAAAATTTTCCCCCAAAAAGTTATTTTCTTAAAATAAGAAAATTATTTTTTTGCTGTGGGGAGGCAAGTTTAGAATGTGTTTAAATGGGAAATTTACGACTTGTCTCCTGTATTTTCCCAACACATTATTGAGAGGAAATTGCACTTTCAAGTTTTTTATAATTTTAATGAGCAAGTTTGTAGTTACACAGTGCTAGCAGTGACATAATTGATTTTTTTCTACTGACTCACATGCGCATGTTTTTCTTTTGTGTAAAGCTAACTAATAACTGCTTCACTATAACAAGTTGCTCAAACAACAGGGGGCATGCAAAGGGCCCAATTGAAAGAAACCTTTCAATCAGTGAATGACTGTTACTGCATGTGGCAGTTAAATTCTTCTTGGCTTCATAGTAAAGTTATTTCCTACTCCCGCAGTATAATGCAATACATACATAATTATTTTATTTTCCCATTGTATAGGATGACTCTATATTGAAGTTGACATCAATCAGACGGCCGATCGCCAAGACTATTTCAGGCCCTTAGAATTCTCAAGTAACTAATTTTACACTTATGCATATTAGTGAGGAAATGGTGGTAATCAAATCATGTTTGCCTGTTTCAAGGGACCCAGCGATCGCAGTAAAATATTGATATTTCCTACATGAACGCATTCTACATTTAACAAGAGTGACCAAACATTTATAAGATGATAAGATGTAGTTGTGTCACTTGTGTGTACAACAGCATGCATGATGCCCAGCCCAGTGTATATTCAAAGATCTCAAGATTGAGATTTGTCATGTCACTGGTCAAACTGAGTCTGAGTCTAATGTTGTTATTCATTATGAAGCACAATATACAGTAACTCCAGGGGTCCAGGTACTGCATGTGTATTGTTACTAGTATTCACTCTTATATATACTGTACATGTGCAAACGACATGTACATGTTATATATGGCCGATTATATGACAGGTTTGCTCTATGTTAGATTTAATGTCTTAATTCATGTTGTTACATTTCTACTTATAGTCACTGCACATGCATGTGCCAGTTTATGTTGTAACAGAGACTGGGTTGCTGTCATTTATGATGATAAATGGTGGCCAGGAACTGTCGATTCAACCGATGATGAAATTACAGTTTCGTTTATGAAACCTGTTGCCAAGAACAAATTCATCTGGCATCAAGATTCAAATGGAAAAGGACTGACACAGATGTTGTGCCAACAACAGACATTTTGGCAAAGCTGGAAGAGATCCCAGTACCGGTATCTAATCGCCATTTCTCCTTTTCGGCAAATTACATGCGAGAAGTTTAAGTGACCTCATGAAAACTGTTTAAAGTAACTTTCCAAGCCAAACAACTACAACACATTATACACTGTATAGTTTTTGGTTCTGCTAACTATTGTTGTATATAGTTATATTCTTTGTTTTAGAATATATGGTGCTATTTTAAGCAAGTTTTTGACTTGTTATTATATATATTTCACACTTGGTCACACATGTGACAGAGTTGTCACAGACGGGACAGAAACATAATCTTCCCGTACAGTGTTAGTTTTTCACAGAAATTTGTATATGATCTTAATAGAGTGTCAATTGCTGCAATATTTCATGTATTTTTCATTATTTTGTCTTTTCCAAGTTTCACAAGTTAGTTAAGTTTGAGAACTTAACAAAAAATATTTTGTGAGTCACACACGTGACATGCCACATTTGCCTTGCCTTCAGTTGGTATCTCAAAGAAGAGAAAAAGTTGTGCTACTGTACTTATGTGTGCTAATAAAGTTGACCCAAGACTCAATAAATATCTTATAATTTTCAAGGCCCCACTTATTGCTAAAGCCCTAAGGCCCTGAACAACATGGTTGTCTGAATGTCACACATGTGATGGGAGAATCGCCCTTAATATTTATTTGTAATTAAACCTATTTGACGAATGATTGTTTTTCAAGCATCTTTTGATTGGTCAACTGTTTTATTTGATGAACAAATTCAGGATTGGCCAATTGGTTAAAACAACAAAAAATAATTGCTTGTCACATCATAGTTTACATGTTTTTCTTGTGTTCTTCCAACATTACACCATGCACTCTCAGTCTCTCACATCATAAAACACACAACTCGATATACAACACACAACTGACAATTACAAAATAACAATAAATAACAACTCTCCAGGGTCTTAGCTAGAAGGCCGTGTTGGCCGTGTTTGCACGGCTAAAAATGGAAAAACACGGCAAAATAAAACGAACACGGCTTGGTTATTTAATATAAAGCCGTGTTGCTGTCGGTTTAAAACATGAAATTAAAGACAAAAATTAGCGATAATATGTATTTAAATATACTATTATTAATATGCCTAAATCCACTAATATTTATTTCTAAATACTTTACAAAAAAGATACTGAATTTACCCTCGTCAATTTATAAAATCTGTGGTTTTGATGGATGTTTACAAAATATAAATATGGCGTCCTCATGTGAGGCTACTTCATGTAAACTTTAGTGTTTATCAATTTAAAGTCTCACATGGCCACATGGCGGGAAAACGCGGGAAGAATTTATAGCAATATGGCGTCACAGAAACGAGACATAAGAGCTTTTTTCACTTCTGCCCAAAGGTATTTTATTTATATCTTGTACTGACGTTCTACTCAAACACTGAAATAAGTTTTCTTGAATATTTAATAAATTATTATCTGACACCATTTGCATTTACAATCATTTACATAATAACAAAACATCAATAAATTTGCATGTTTGCATAATTGCATGTTGTGATGTTGAATGCACTCTTGATTCTACAATCTACAGTATATCATTTTGGATAATTAACAGGCCCGAAGCACTGGAAGCAGTGGGAGGAGTATCAAGAAATTCGGAAAATTCTGTCGATGAATTAAACGATCATCTAGATGAAGATCATGAAGTTGCAGTGAACTTGGAAATGGACTCTGATATGGTAATGATAGTATTCTTTAAAACTTTCGTTTTCAACTTTTCATAGATAAGCCCATCGAGAACTAGGAAAGGCTACCTCGTGAATTTTCTTTCTAATTGCCATTGTCCTAATTTCCTACTGTCTGCTGAAATAACAAAATTTCAAAATTAATATTTTCATTTTACGAGTGCGTCAGCGACGAGGAAGAAGGTCAACCACTGCTTAAAAGAATGAATAGTTTACCTCCCAGAAAGCAAAGAAAAAAGGCAAGAGCACCTCCCGTATTTCCTAAAAAATGGCTTTCGAATCCTAAATATAAAGAATGGCTACGTTATGATGTGCAACATAACACAATGTGGTGTGATTTTTGTCGAAGTAACAAGATATGTGGAGTGTGGGCTGAGCAAGGAACACAAAACTTCAGGTGATTATATTTCTATCTGGCAAAAAACGTACGAATCCAACATTTTTTTTAAAATTTTAGTTACTTTCTCAACAAATTACAGGAAAAAAACTCTTCTTGTCCACATGGCTAGCAATGATCATGCAAGATTTGCATTGGCCCGTAATCCAGCGCAATCCACAGTGGTGAAAACCAGGGAAAAAATGAAAAAACAGGAAGCGCGTTCTTATAAATCAGCTTTAAGAACAGTCTACTGGATTTCTAGTGAGGAAATTCCTAACTGCAAATATCCAAGCCTTCTTCAGTTCCAACGTGAGCAGGGTGTCAAGGACATCATTCAAATGAATCGAGGAAAGAATTGTAAAAAGGAAAGTCCAGAATCCTTTCATGAGCTCCTCCACTCATTAAGTGAAGTATGTAATAGTTTTTTTCAGTTAGTAGTTATATTGTTAATTAATGTTGTGGAGTCAAATTATATATTGTATGGAATTACAGGTTTTCCTGAGAAAAATGCTCAACCACCTTAATTCTTCGCCCTTCATTGGCCTTGGTATTGATGAGTCCACAGATAGGTCACAGGAAAAGCATATAGCTGCTGTAGTTAGATATGTCGACTCCAACGAAACGAAGATCAAGACCTCATTTCTTAAATTATCAGTTATTACAAGCGGCACTGCTCCAGCAATTGTTGAAGCTGTCAAGAAAATCCTAGGAGATTTTAGCATTCCTGTGAACAAGGTACATTACATTTACATAATTGAAATGAGTACTCAGGAAATATTTGACCAGAGATTAGTGATCTCTTATTAATAATATTTTAAAAAGATTATGAAGTACAGTTGTGAATTTATACAACATTAATACATTCTATAGCTCACAGGTTTAGGTATAGATGGAGCATCTGTGATGGCAAGTGATATGAATGGTGTATTGGGACTTCTGCAGCGAGAGAACCCATTTCTAATTGGTATTCACTGCATTAACCACAGACTTCACCTTGCTGTTTCCAAGGCAGCAAAAGATATAAAGAATGTGAATACACTATCCACTATACTCAGCACTATTTACCAGCATGTGAACAACTCACCTAACAGGCTTCAAAAGTTTAAAAATTTGGCTGATGTGCTAGGTGCGATTAATCATGACAATGCACCTGAAGAAGGAAACGAGAACATTGCACCATCCTTAAAGTATCTAAAGTTCAAGCGAGTAAGAATTAATATAGATGAATATTATGAATTAATATAGCAGATCCTGGAGCATTGAAGAGGGAAACTGGATGATTAACTTGTTTTCTTTTCAGATTTTTGATATAAGGTGGTTGTCTGTTGGGGAAGCAGTAAAGGCAGTGATTCATAATTACCAACCCCTGCTTATTCTGCTTGAAGAAGAAGCTGCTAACGATGAGCCTACTTCGATGGGACTTTTGGAAAAGCTATCCTCGTATAAATATGTAGCTCTACTCCATCTCTTGGGTGACGTCGTGGGAGCTACAAATCACCTCTGCAGAATTTTTCAGTATCGAGATATTTCATTTTCTACATTGCAAAGTCAGGTACTGTAACTAAAATTTATAAAGTTGTTACTGTAATTCATAAGAGACTAACTAAGATGAATAAATATCAATTTAATTACTTTAGCTACCAATATTTGTTGAGACTTTACAAGATATGAAGAATCAACCTGGAAAGTTTCTTCAGATGTTTCTTGAGTGTGTGGAAGAAGGATCTGACGAGATAATTTTTGAAGGAGTTCACCTAAAAACTAATCCTCATCGAAACGAAAGAATGAATCAGTTGGAAGAGTTTGAGACAGACAGGCAAGCATTCATTGATGCCCTGGCAAACAACATCACATCAAGGTTCCCCAATGTTCAACTACTTTCTGCTTTTCAGGTAGTTAATATCAATCATTGTAAAAAAAATAGTTTTTTAGTTCAGTATATTTTTAGTATACATATATATGTAGTATGAGGTGGACGAAAAGCCTTAGCAAGGTTAACAGCTCAAATGTAAATTGAAAAACGAAGTCAAATAGAAAAACAGTTAATCAGCTTTTATTTATTATCCAGCATCCCGTAGTATCTAGTGTCTCATTATTTTATAGATATTTGATCCTTCTGCTTACCCAGAAAACCCTCAGCAACTCGCAGGATGGGGTTATGACCATCTCAAAAACCTGCTCGATTTCTATGGCGAACCTAAGCGTTTGGAGAATCAAGTCATCCAGGCTTTGGTGAAACCAGAAGCTGCGGAAGAAGAGTTCCTGTTTTTCAAACGGCTTGTTTACCAAAACAGGGGAGAAGATCGAAACGAAAATGAGCAGCTGAAGTTCTGTTTTTACAAACCGCAAGAATTATTTACTAAGCTATTTGGGGGTGGCAATGTAGACAACAAAATGATCTATCCACGTACGTTTATTCCATTAGCATCATATTAAATTCCTAAATCCTAGAAACAGTTTACTAATACTACCAGTTGCCATATAATGTGAATACAATGTTTGCTCTTCCCTTCTCTAGAAATATACAAGCTTATGGTCTTGACCTTGACAACGATGCCTTCAAATGCAGAGGCTGAACGTGTATTTAGCGTTCAGAACAGAGTCAAAACCAAGCTGAGAACAAGGCTTGGGATAAATATACTGGACGAGCTTGTGAGAGTGTCATATTCTAAGACATCAGGAGAGTCCCTTGATTTAGATACTGCTTTAGCTATATTTAACGAGAAGCCACACAGGTGGTACTAGATACCAAAACTATATTTACTGTATTAGTGTATGTTGTATAAATTGAATAAAAGTTCTGTTTTACATGTGTTGTTGCCTTGTTGGTCACAGAAGGTATTAGCACATTTAGCAAGTTATGTGATAAAACATTAAAAGTCTTTGGCTGAAACTTTGGAATGCATAAAACTTTCACTAGTGCTATTCTGGGTAAGCATGTGATTTATCACCAAATGCACCATTGATAAGATCTTGTTTCACTCACTACTCTCAGTATTCTGGTTAGCGAGCGAAACATGATTGATATACCTGGTTGCAGTGAACGAACAAACATTAACAAGGTCTTTTAAAAACCTGAACACTTTCATAAAATGTGCTCTTAGAATGCTGGAAACGTCATTTCAGAGATGCAAGTCTTTAAAAATTTCCTGGGGGGGGGGGTGTGTTCCCGGAGCCCCCAGAATTATTGTGCCTACGGCACTCGATAAGTACACTCCCAAAAAATTTTAAAACACGCCCAAAATTGGAAATCCTAGCTAAAACCCTGCAACTCTCAAAAACAGTTTATGTTAAAATCACATACCAAGCTAGAAAGAGATTCTTCTTCCTTCTCTGTACATTTATTTAGCTCATGGTCCAGATATACCAGAATGGAACTGAAGGAAATAATCAGGGGTGGAAAAAATAATTTTCTTCCTGCGAGCACAGTAAGAAGATTATAAATTTCCTGCAGACCTGCAGTGTGTAGATTATGACCATGTCAAATATAGCGCTATAAATTGTAGCTACCTGTATAATGCACACGTGATTGGTGATTATGGTTTTAACTAAGGAATGATCATTCTTTGCACTTTTTGCAGTTTTATTTTGTGGGCAGGCTCACAGCAAACGCATGTTATCACTTATCATTTATCCTTATAATTATTGAAATAGACTAAAAAGAGTAATATTTTTGTGGTGTATATAGAATCTATTTACAAAGTCGAAGTGAACTACTGTAATAACTCACATAATACTGAGTAGGCTAGCTTAAATCATACAATTGCATCAACAGTTCGACTGCTTAATGCTTATACGTTTAACCAAATAGAAACTTTACGTAACACAGTGAAGTAGATATTTGCTTAACATGCACCCTATTGTGTAACGAAGGGCAATCTCGATTCTTGTGAGATGATTCTGTTTATAACTTTGCTGTTATAAAGTTTACTCTGCTCTCCTTTTCTTGTTACAAAATGCCAGTTTCCATGCCTGAAATACTTTGACAAGGCTGAAGATAAGATGCGATCAGCACCACCAAGCTCTGGGCCGTTGCAGGCAATCCACAGCTCATTGTTCACAGCTTCCTCGGACATACTTCTTAGTTTACTGTTGTGCGTATTGTAGCGCGAAATAACTGATTCAGCAATAGACTCAACAGTCATTTTGATTGCTGCAACAACTATTGCTTCAACTACCATCTCACAACCAACGTATAGTTCACCGCCACTGGTCAGGAATTTTTTTATTAAATCCTTGCTATCCATCTTTTGCAACTCTGGTATTGCTATTGCTTCTGTTTTTGATGCCAGTCTTCGTACGAAAATCTTGTATTGTCGAACTATCTCTTGGTTATTCACAACGCGGACGTTTCGCGAGATTTTCTTGGCGATTTGAACAAACTTGTCGGCATTAAGAACACCTAATAAAATATGTCCTTTCTCTCGAATCTGCATGGCTAAGGATTTCAGATCAGTCAAAAATCTTGTACTTTCAACCATTTCCAAGGCATCTTCGCTATAAACGTCTTCCCTGAAACCTTTCACAAGTTGGGTTGTCAAGTCAGCGAGTTTCCTTTCCGCGGCCATGACGGGGCTTGTGGTGGCATTATCTGCTTCTTGTTGCCGGGCTCTCCTCGTGTTATGAACATGCTGTTCTTCGTGATCCTCTATAATC
Source organism: Paramuricea clavata (assembly GCA_902702795.2). Taxonomy (NCBI): domain Eukaryota; kingdom Metazoa; phylum Cnidaria; class Anthozoa; order Malacalcyonacea; family Plexauridae; genus Paramuricea; species Paramuricea clavata. Next base: position 70,864 of record CACRXK020000477.1, on the reverse strand, counting down.
TGAGTGCCAACAAACTCGCCGTTAAGAATGCCTGGTTTGTTCTTGTGATAATGTGGCCAGAAGCATTTGTCCTTCCCGCAGTTGTTGTGATCTGAAAGGCACTTGACCATTTTCTTCATTTTCTCCATGTGATCTGTAAACTTGTCAAATCGCTGAAATGGTAGTAGGTTCACTTTTTGAACTTCTGAGACCAAGACCCCATATTGTTCATAGATATCCGCCAATCCAGAAAGAAGCAGACAAAAACTCTTGTTCTGGATTTTCACTTGATACTGCTCCGCTTGCTGGGCCTTCTCTCTTGCGCTCGCATCACCGTCATGCATCTCAAATTTCGTATTCTCCAGGCAGGCAATGATGGCTGATAGATCAGCCAAAAAGTTTCCATAGACTTTCCGTACAGAATTGGCAAACCTCGTTTCACAAAAGAACTGTGGATTCTGTATAGCTAATTTCAAACGATCACATGCTTCAACTAGCTCCTCGTAACCTTTCCCCCAGTTGAACAATTTGAAAATAGAGGAAACAGTGTTGGTGATGTTGGAAAGCCACTGGAACTGCTCAAGTTTTCGAAGACGAGTGTCAACAAGGCCACAGCAATGAAGAACGTCCCAGTCATAGTACGTATCTGAATAGTCAATCTCATAATGTGCGTTGACATATTTTGGAACGCCAAGATGAAAATACTGACCATCAAATCCACCACCTTCAAACTGTCCAGCAACAATATAGTTTTGAAGAACATTTGTTATTGATGCAGCAACGTCCTTCCCAGTGTGTTTCTTTACAATCGGATGGTCAAGATAGATGTACTGTATCAACTCTGCGGCATCAGGTACAATCGTAACCAAAAGAACTACCTGTCTTGTACGATGCTTCTTTGTATCCTTGTCAGCAATAACTTTAACAGGAGGAAGAAAACCAGTCTGTACAAGAGGTGTACATAAGAATTTTTTAACACGTGCCTTCGTCTCATCTGCGATGAATGGCAAAATTTGAGCAGGGAACTTACGTGAATGGTTGATGTTACCCATATCACAGCCATTGTGACTTTCTAAAGTAACAAGCTGTTCGTACTCACTATACGGCCTAGCAGTCTTATAAAGTAAATAGCTTGTACGGGCACATCTCATGCCAACCTTCCTGTTTCTTGATTCAAACTCTTGCTTTCCAGTCTCAACATCTGTAATCTCTTTTTGTTTCTCGAGGTGGGTTGGAGTTTGAAGGTGGTCAAACAAGTGAGTTTTCAAATTCCGAAACTGTCTTGACATTTTTTCATCGCTCTCAAATGTTTTTTGCGAATCGTTACTATACATAAATACGCCGGTTCTTCCGAGAAAATTTACTTCTCTTGGTTCATTGGGTGGATTACATATGGAACATATAACAACTCCTTCGATGTCGTCATACTCAAACTCTGGAAGCTGAATTAAATCAAAAAGCGATCTAAAAGTAAAAATAAAGTTAAAACTTGAGAAAACATTGGAAAGTATATAGCTACTGTAAAATAATTCACATAACTGATATAAGTCCGTACGTATACAATTAATGCATGGGCACAGGAAACAACTTCTAGTTAGAGAGTTCCTTATTGACATTGTTTAAACTTTAGCGCGGAACTTTGAATTAGAAACGTTGGGGAGTGGATGTACCTCCTATGGTCCTATGTCCCGATTCCTATAGCTATGTCACTGCTTATTTGATTTAAAGAAAAGCTCACCTTGCTGACTTTCTTTCTGTAACTGTAGGAAGCTCAGACTCCACAGCCACCGTTTCCGGTGAGGGTGTGATGGACAAGCAGGACATGCGATTTTCTAAGTTCTTTACAGTTGTCAGTATTTCGTCAAGCTTAGATGCAACTGAGGATTTGCTTTCTGCGAAATTGTCCTCTCCGGAGGCGCTGAGCGTTACTTTCGCGGTACTTTCGTCGGCTGTATTTTCAAAACCAGGCGGTGTTGAACCAGATGATATTGACATTGACAAGTCGGCCGTTTTAGCAGTTTTGAACAGAGGCTCTTTGTCTACATCACCGTGGCCACGTTTCCGTTTGACATTGTTATCTTTGACTTTATTCCCAAATAGTTCTATAAGCGACTTCTGTCCAAGTACTCTTACTTCTGTAGAGTTATGGGCATTTTTCATGTGGTCTTTTAAATTTTGAAGTAGCATCTCTTTTCGACATATGTGACATCTTTCACGTTTGCTTTTACTCCGAAACAGTTTTTTAGACGGGTTCGTAACATTTTCTATGCGTCTATCTGTGCTTTCCAACCGTGACACCTGTTGTTGATCACCCTCTTCGCAAGCTTGCAACTCATTTGAGTCATTTCCATGACAATCTTCAGTTATTTCACCGTCTGAACTTACTTGGCTTGCTTCACTGTCTTCGATACAATCAGTGATATGACTGATATTCTTCATGTTGTTTTTAGAACTTTTCACGCAAGTCAACGCAAGTTTTTAAAGTTTGTTTACTACATCTAGACAATAATGTCTCATTGTCTAGACTATAGCGCTTGACAGGTTCTATTTTTAGTAGTTCCACAATTAGAACTAGACGTCCAGACCAGTGATCGGGGAAGCCAATTAGAGTCAAAATACAAAAACCTTCCCACTTCCGCTTCTGTAAATTGTTTTATATATTTCTGTAATTTGTTCTATTTTTCTGTAGCGATTACTGCTTTATCGGCAAATATCCCTTTCTTTCCTTTATATACGTCAATTTGTAGCAATGGATACACCTTTCGTTAGATTCTTTGCATAATCCAAATTTTGCAACCTTTATGCAAAGAATCTAACGAAAGGTGTATCCATTGCTACAAATTGATGTATCACGTATATAAATGAAGGAAAGCGAAATTCTACCGGACCCTATCGCGATATTTGCCGATAAAGTGGTAATCGCTACAGAAAAATAGAACAAATTACAGAAATACAAAACAAAGTAACAGAATTGGAAGTGGGAAGGTTTTTGTATTTTGACTGTAAAACGTAAAAACTCTTCAGATCAAGTGCTCCAGACAAACGTTAAAGTTTCGCATAAACATTAAACATCTTTTGAAACGTTGTTGAGGCGAGAGATACAATAACTAAATCCGTAGGCGTAGCTGAAAAATTAAAGCTATCAGCCAAAAATCTGTTAAACTTGCTATCTGCCAGCGAATTTCTAAAGGCAAATCAAGCTCCTAGTGTGATGGGTCTTTCTTCAAAATTTCAAATTACAAATCTTACAACACGTAGCCTGAGTAAAAATTTCCTGCGACTGGTGAAAACTTTCCTGCGAGCACCGCTCGCGTGCTGGCCTATTTTTTCCACCCCTGCCGAGTGCACTGATTGAGAGGTTAATGAACTTTACCGGCCGGAATTTTTTCTTTTGTCCTACGATCATCTCTTTATATTTTGAATATTTGCGCTGTATATTATTCCTCAGGTTTGTCTCATATCCAACGGTTAGTTGGTCAGGACGATGGTCATCACCAGTAATAATATAGGGATTAGGGAATGATGGTAAGTCAGCATAAATGGTCTGAATATGTTCTGATGGGAGGTTATTAGCAATAAAATTTAGGATTGAGTCGTGTCTCCAAGTAAATCGATCAAGATGGGAACTACAGCCAGCAACAACGTGTAACAGAGATTCAGGTTTAAGGCAAAACGAGCACTCAGAGGATGAGAGTCCCCATTTTTTAAGGTTTTTATGGGTTGGTAGCGATTTGTTTATGTAGCGAATAGTGAAGTTGAAAATGTTTTTTGGTAGTTTGGATTGACAGGTTGGCCAAATCGAATTTACTTGGGGTAGTGAAAATTTTGAGATGCTGGAGAAGAATGAACCTTGACATTTTAACCGATTTTCCAATTTATCTTCATGAACTTCACGGAATGACTTGATTACTTCTTTTGTCGATGTATACTGATCATATTGGGTGTTAGTATGATTACAGGTCGATTTCCAGAGGTGGGTTATTGATTCATTAGGAGATGACTTCAGAGCACTGCGGATAGTTGTTTGACATTGCATGAATTTAGTTGATGGGGGGATAATGTTCAGACCAAATTTGTTACTGGTTAGGTAAATGTTACTAAGTGATCCAGAAATAGGTACCTCAAGCCATTTACGAATGTATTGTTTGAAAACTGAGTCCAGGTTTTCAGAAATCCACGTTGAATTGATGTTATAGTGAAATGCCGTGAGAGTTTTGAAAGAACGGCAGCGACTGTAGAGGAGAATCTTCTTTTTCGGATGTAATGGCTTCAGATCTATTTCTGTCATTAGGTCTGTCAATAGGGAGACTAATTCTGATTTATGTTCATTGTTTGTCATTTCGGTTTAGTAGGTGTTGATTTTCAGATTCTTGGACGGTTATTACGGCTGCGTCGTCAGCGAACTGGAACCAATGAATTGGGTTGAGAAGTTTATAAGAAAAACCAAACTGTTGATATTTCTCCGATTTTATGTGCTGGATAAAAGTATTAAAGCATAGGTTAAATAGTAATGGACTGAGGCAATCTCCCTGCAAAACTCCACGACCTACTTCTACAAATGGGGTGTTAAAATCAGATGTGATGATTGACGTTTTATAGGTTGTGTAAAGGCTTTTAATCATGAGTTGAATATGTTAAGGCATGTGATGATAGCCAAGAACAGATTGGATTAAATTGTGATGTTCTTCACCAAACGCATTCTTGAGATCAAGAATGCTTATAACGAGAGATCGCTGTCTTATTTGTGCTTGATTGATTACATAAGACATTTGTGCTGTATGTTCAAATGTCCCCAATATATGAGGGGTGAAGCCCTTTTGAATTTTGTGCTCGATAAAGTTATTGGCGAGTAGGAAAGAGAACATTGCATTACGGAGACTTGAAGTGAATACTTTCAGTGGTACGGATTGTAGAGTTATTGGACGGAAGTTCTCGGGGAGATTAGCATCATTTTTCTTGTGGATTAATATAGTACAAGCTTTCTTCCATTCATCAGGTACAGATCCGGAAAGCCAGACTGCTTGAATTAGTTCGGTTAAATATGTTCGGAGGTATGGGCAATGCTTAAAACTTATAATGGAGATTTGATCTAGAGGACAAGGTGAGCCAGATGTATTCATTTTACGAATAATTTTTCTTATTTGTCGGTAAGTTAGAGGTTCAAGGTCAAATTCAATAATGGGATCGTGTAACACTGGAATCCAACATGGAATTTGAAATATTTTGTTTGGGTTGACCTTAGTCAAGACTGTCTTAAAGTACTTTAAACAGTCGTCCATATTGAAGGCAGGGAGAATCAACTTGCTGCAATTTATGATTTTCTTGACATATCCCAGAAATTACGTTCAAAGTATTTATCGTGGTTAAACGACTCATTATGCATGTTATCATTAGTTGTGTTAGATTTGAGCTTATTTCGCACGAGACGAGAGACATATCTAATTTCGGCAAGATCAGAGTTGGATAATTTAAGTGGTTTCAATGCTTTCTTCAAGTCCTTTATGCTGTGATTTTTGTATTTATCATTGAGTAATTTATCCGGCAGACGTTCCACAAACCCGAAGTTTCCAGCAAAGTAGGTGTAAATGGTGTCATTTAGTAGTTTAATTGATGTATTTAAATCGTCACTTGTGATTGGTGGATTAGACATTAGTGAAAATTTAAAATGTTCGTTAGCCATTCTGAATTGGTTTTTGGAAGATTTATACCCTTTTTTAACTCAGGATATTCTTCCTCCTGATTAGTATTGTAGACTGAGGTGGTGTCAATATCATCTAGGTCTCCAGCAAAGTTGTTGCTTTCTTCCTGTTCAAATACATTTTCTAATAGCTCTTTATTTAGTCCCATGATGACCTGACAGCTATGTTGATGCATTTTTAAACCTCAAGCTCCTTTACAAACCTTTCCGCAAAAACACTTTGTTCCCGACATTTTAACAGCGGCTGTAGTTGGTGGAGTGATGACGGGCTCCGCATTTATTCCATGTGATGCAGAATGGTTAGAATAATAATAATGTATCTTGTTAATACAACGTCATTGATGTCAACCAAGGGACACAAAATCCTTTTCACAAAATGAACATATAACACAGGACAAAAGTAAACAAATAAAGCTTGAATGGATCATAATTAATATTAATGAATCCAGAAGTCGTAGATTGTAGATGAAGTAAGAATATTTCGATTAAACTTCAGATATGTGCCAAGCATGTCCTGCTCAGCTCGATGTAATAGTAGTATATGTATATGTTCGATTATCCATCTGCAAGCATCTTCATCCTAATTAGTATTCTTCTCTATAAACTTGCAGTGCATTGATTTATCATTGATTGATCAACTATCGGGAATTGCTTTTTCCCAACACTAAAATATCACTCACAGAGTTTCGTTTTATATAGTTTTTTATTCGCGGTTACGTATCACTCCTCTCTCTCTCGCTTCTCTCGCACACTATCCCTCCTTTTTACACTCTCATACTTATCTTATCAATCATCCGTATTTTATCTTGATCTCATTACTGCATATTTCTCAATGCCCTGCTATATATAAATGTTCAACAATTAAAAGTTCAAATTCGATTACTTAATATATAATGTCTATCAACTAATTAATGAAAACCTAACAACTTTCCAACACCCTCCCCCTATTTGCTACACGAAGTGTGCAAATATAATTAAATGTCTTAACAAAACGAGTTATAATAATGTTAAATGTAAAAAAAAACCTGTTCTTCAAGTTCAGACAAGTTACCATATTCATGATACAACAGTTTTTTCACTGATCCTCTTCATTTTCTGCGATGTCTTGCAATCGCATCGTTGCAGCTGCAGCAGCATCTCGCTTCGGTCTGAATGCTTGAGCATTTGGGTCAAGATCTTGTGTGTTCTTCTTGGGCTTGCTCACGTCACACGAGAGTTCTAACGGGTAAAGATGCTGCACGGCACGTTCGAGGTGACTTTTACCTGCTCGCAATTTCGCTACACGAACAACTCCGTCACGTCCTGCAATCAAATCCTCCACGATTCCTAATTTCCACTTGTTTCGGTTGCGTTCATCAGATTTTATGATCACCACATCACCTACTTTCAACGTAAATTTCTTGTTGTTGTGTTTAAGATTGTGCCTTTCTCGCAATCCTCTCACGTACTCGTTCGTCCACCTTCTCCACATCATATCTTTGCACTTTTCGATTCGTTTCGCGGTCTTTCTGAGATCTGCTTCTTCAATATCTCGGTAATTTTGTGTAGGGATTTGATTAGGTCGGTGGAACATTAGGGAATTGGGTGTCAGCACCGGTAATTGGAGGTCGTCCTCGACGTAGCTAAGGGGTCTGTTGTTCAACGCCACTTCGACATCGAGCAAAAGATCTTGTAGCGTATCCCAGGTGAGTAAAGTACTCCCACCTGCTTTGTAAAGTGCCTGTTTTACTAGGCCAACGATTCTCTCGAATTGACCACCCCACCATGGTGCTCTACTCGTGTTAAATTGCCACTTTATCTCGTACCTTGCGAGCCAGTCGTGCAGTCGTTCATCCTTCATTATTTGTTTGAGCCACTTTGCCGCTGCCACAAATGTCTTGCCATTATCGGAATAGATCTTCTGAGGGCGTCCTCGTCTGGCGATAAGACGTTTCAAACTTTGCAAGAACTCGTTTGTTTCTTGAGTTGCCAACAACTCCAAATACACTGCTCGGGTCAAGCTGCAAGCGTACAGTATGATGTATGCCTTTCCTTCACGTTTTGCTTTTGTCAAATACTTTATGGGACCAGCGTAATCAACCCCAACGACTTGGAACGCCGCACCGCCCTCGGTTCGATCTCTGGGAAGGTTTCCGGTTGGTGGGTTTGCTACTGCGACTGCCCGGAATCGTTTGCACGTATTACAATTCTTTGTCACTCGTTTGGCAATGCTCCTTAGACGGGGGGTCCAGTATTTCTCTCTATACTTTGCCATGGTCATTCCAACTCCCCCATGAGAGCTGAGCTTGTGGGCATGCGTGATGATCTTTTCGGTCAATAGCTCGTTATCTGGTAGGTAAACAGGATAGTGTCCTTGTATTCTACCCTGGCACTCGTAAATACCTTCGTCGTTTATTTTTAAGTTCAATTGTTGTTGATCTTCCTTGAATGCTTTCGTTTCCTCGTTACGTTGTTGAACTTTTTTCACCAAAAGTTTGGCTTGTCGACTTGTCTCCTCGGTTGTTAAAGGCCCAATCACTTTGTGTTCGCCACCGTTTCTTGCGTTGTTCGCGAAACGACTCATTCTCGCTGTTATTCGTATCGCTTTCCAATAGTCGTACTTCTGTAAGAGTTGATCTAACTCGTCTTCTACTGGAACTGCCACAGCGAATAACTCTTTCACTGCTGCTCTAGTTTCTGCTTGGGTCTCGCTGGTATCCTGGGTATTGATGTTTGGTGGCCATTTGTCTTGATCGAGCAACCAGGCAGGACCGTTCCACCAAAGGGCAGCTGATTTGCTTACGTCACCTCCTCGACTGCCAAGGTCTGCTGGATTATCGGCTGACGTCACGTGTCGCCATTCGATGTAACTCTTCTCCTGGATTCTTCTCACCCGGTTTCCCACGAACTGTTTGAACTCGCCGTTTCCACGGATCCAGTGTAACGCCACGGTACTGTCTAGCCATCCCACGACACGTTGGACAGGAAATCCTTCTAGAGACTCTTTGACATTGTGTACCAGGTTGGTTGCCATGTGCCCTGATACTAATTCAAGCCTTGGTATGGTAAGCCCTTTCTTTGCCAGGCGCGACTTCGCTGTTACAAGACTACTGCTAACACTGGATGGTTGTTGCACTATCGCGTATACAGCTGCAGAGACTCCTATCCCGCTTGCATCTCCAAAGGCATGTAACTCGATGGACTTGATAGGCTCTTCTGGCTTAGCGAGACTTCTCGGTACGGTGACTTGACACGGAAGGTTTCGCTCATACTTCAACCATCTTTGTTGCAGTGTACTCGGTAGGGGTGCATCCCAGGCAATTCGAAGATCGCAGGCGTCTCGGTAAAGGGTTTTTCCAGTTAAGGTTAATGGAGATACTAGGCCAAGGGGATCGTAGATTCTCGCCATCTTTCCTAGAATACCTCTCTTGGTGCAAGCTGCTGGATCGTTGGGAATGCTCACTTGAATGTTATCTTGAACTTTGTCCCAAGTGAGTCCAAGTAGCTTTGTCTCCCCCTGTTTCACTCCAAGTTGTTGCTTGGCATACGTTTGATTTTCTTCCGTAACGGTCGTGTTTTCTGCTTCGATCTCTTTCACGTTTGAATGCCATTTGTGCAATTCGAAACCAGCTTCGCTGAAGATTTCTTTGGCTGTTTGCTTCAACTCGAGACCCTTGGTTGTGTTATCTGCTCCGCCGATAAGGTCGTCAACGTATAAGCTTTTTTCGATTTCTGCTACTAGGTCGGGGTATTTTGATTTTAGGCTTCGCAAATGTTCCTTGATCACGCCAGCAAGCAGGAATGGAGATGGAGCCAATCCAAAAAGGGCACGAGTGAATCTCAGAACTTCTATCTCCTTAGTTTGCAGATCTTTTAGCCAGTGGAAACGCAAGACGTCTCGTTCGTTCTCTCGAATTCGTACCTGCAGAAAGGCTTGTTTCAGGTCTCCCGTTACTGCGACTGGATGAAATCGATTTCGAACTAACACGTTCCATAGAAGATTTTGTAAGGGGGGTCCAGTCTCCAGGCAATCGTTAAGTGACGGTACTTTAGGGTTGGCGCTTGCTGAAGCATCGTATACTATTCGTGTCTTCGTCGTTTCGGCCGATTCGCGGACGACAGGCTTGTGAGGGATGTAAAATTCTTTGCCTTTGGCGTCGTTTTCCACACGTTCTACTATCCCTTGCTCCAGCTGGTCTCTGATAATCTTGTCATACTGTTCTAAAGTATCTTGTTTCTCTAGTTTGCGTACTAAGTTGTGAAGACGAGTCAGGCTTCCTGCTTTGTTATTCTGGAGTGGAGGGTGATTTCCTTTCCAAGGAAGGCTAGTCTCGTACCACCCCCCTGGATTTCTTGTCAACTGCTCCTTGAACTCTTCGTACACGATTTCTTGGTCGCCGGTTGCAGAGTCTTTTAGCCCTAGCACGTCTAGTCTACAAAGTTGCTCGTAATCTGGAGAGGCAGTTTGCGTCGATAACATTTTGGTTAGGTCGATTTCTTTGCCGGGGGAAAGGATTGTCCAGCCAAATCTCGTTAATTCGGCTACAGGTTCGTTGGGACGTCCTAACTTCGGTTTGGTCTCGGTCTTAATTCGGGCGTACTCGCTTGCACCCAGAATTAGGTGCACTGGAAGTTCCGGTTTCTCGTCGTTGTCATGCATTTTTACTCCGTTTAAATGTGGAAATTTAGCTAAAGTTTCTCGGTACCGGGGATTTTTCAATGTTAATAACTCATTACGGTCCACTTTTGTGACTTCAGTATCTAATTTAAAGTCTCCTTCGAGATTGTTGACGGACAAATTATGAACGCTAATTACTTTGCTGACTGATCCTAACATCATTTCAATGCTCTTGAATTCCTTTCTAATTGGTTTGGCATGGATTAAATCGATTAGGGTTGATGACGCGTAAGAGCTTCCCGCCCCAGTGTCCAGTAATGCGCGACATGTTACGCCATGAACTTTCACAATAACTACAGGGTACGTAACCATTGCATTCCCCGCACTTGAGGCTGTCAACAAAACATTCGAGTTGTCACTTTCGTTATCGCCGCGATTATCACAGATGCTTGTGTGATGGCGTCGATTACATTTTTGGCATGCCGTGCGTGATTTACATTCCGATGCTTTGTGATTGGGTCGAGCGCAATTAAAACATAGCTGCTTTGTACTAAGTAACTTTTTTCTATCGACTGTTCGTTCAAATTTCTTACAGTCAACAGATCTGTGATCGGTTCCGTCACAATATACGCATGCTCTAGGATTTCTTACTTCACGGTCTTCTTGCCTGGTATTGAAATTCCTCTCTCGCTTGAAAGGAAACTGCGGGTGTTTTGTGACATGCTTCTCGCTAGACGCCGCTTTGATGGGGTTGCGCTCCGTCCATTTTCTCAAAGCCTCTACTAGTTGTGGGAATTTCCACTGCTGCCAGTCATCGTCCATACGAACAAGGTCCCCTCTTATTCCCTCTAGCTTGTCGATTGTGGCCCTGACATAACCGTTCACTTCACTTATTTTGCCTAGGGTTTCCAAAGACTGTACATTGTACATTAATGTCTCGTAAAATTCATGTATTTTCGATGGCTGGCAGCCGTGAATATTAGGCAATGACATGATAGTTTGAATATAACTATTTACTATTTCACTAGATTTGCCATACCTTGTTTGGAGAATGTTTCTTGCTCTCTCGTAGCCCTCGATTGTAAAGGGTAGGCCTTGAATTGCAATTCTCACCTTTGGCACGACCAATTCCTTGAGATATGTAAACTTGGTCACTGCTGGGATGTCTGCTGCTTGGATCTCGGCTTCGAACTGGTTCCAAAACCGCAACCAATCTTTATATGTGCCATCAAACTTAGTGATTTCCAGCTTTTGCAGTCTCACGTTGGGTTTTTTCGGTCCGCTCTCGCTCGGCTTTTTCGCTTGTTCTTCGACTATTTTCCTCTCGTAATATAGTTTTAACTCTAGTGTCTCTTTGTCGTATTTAAGTTTCTCTTGGTACTCTTCGTCTCTGACTTGAGCGGCCAAGTTCTCCTTTCGACGCAGTTCTTTTCCTTTCGTAGTTGTAATTACCGTCTCTAACTCAGAGATCGCCTCCTCGATAGGTACTATATCGTTCGCTTTTGTTTCGTCTGTCCATGTCGCGAACCTCTTCTGGTTTAACGCCTTCTCCCAGTTTTAAATTGCCTCTTGAATACGCAACTTTAAATCATGCACTTCTTGCAATTTGTCGTCCAATGTTTTACGTTGTCGTTCTACCTCGCTGATTTTAGCTTTTGTTATTATCCCATTTGTATCTTCGTTTATAAGTCGAAGTAGATCGGTTTTTGTTTTTAATAATTTCACAAGATCCTCAGAAGACTGCGTATCAGCCATCCCGTCGGAGGTGCCACTGTATCGGGAATTGCTTTTTCCCAACACTAAAATATCACTCACAGAGTTTCGTTTTATATAGTTTTTTTATTCGCGGTTACGTATCACTCCTCTCTCTCTCGCTTCTCTCGCACACTATCACTCCTTTTTACACTCTCATACTTATCTTATCAATCATCCGTATTTTATCTTGATCTCATTACTGCATATTTCTCAATGCCCTGCTATATATAAATGTTCAACAATTAAAAGTTCAAATTCGATTACTTAATATATAATGTCTATCAACTAATTAATGAAAACCTAACAACTTTCCAACACAACCTGATAAACACTCCTGCATTAAACACTACTTATTAAATATCCTATTAGAATATATAATTGGTCTTGCACTGTATTATATCAGTCACATTGTATTTGCAAATTGGGTTTCTTGTTCAGGAAGAGACTTAAAATGAACATGTTATAAAGACAAGAGAATTTGATGGCGAATAGTAATTAGTATTTAATTAATAAGTGTACTCCACAATGCTTCTAAAATTATCACTTTTTACATAAATATTTGTTTTCAATAAGATATAAGCTGCTGTGTAATAATTATGATATAACCTTCAGTGTTAACTGATTAAGCAAAGATGACTGCATCTTCTTAATCTTTCAGCAAAAGATAACTGCATCCTTTCTCTGACACAAGAGCATCCACTAAAATAATTCTCATAACATTTATACTGCACAACAGCAATAACATAGAACAATACAAAGATGAATATAAAAAAGTACAAAGAATGTGAAAGCATGCTGTATCACGCCACTAATTACATAATACCACTAACCAATAACAAAACAGGCATGCGTATACTAATTAACTATGGTGAGTCATTGTAATTTCAGTTCCAGACACTCCCACTTAATGATTACACTATAAAAGTTAATTAGATGTCAATAACACCTAACTTGTTTCTGAACTTTTCAAAACTAATCTTAGATACACCTTTGGTCATAACGATAGCAAGCATGTCCTCAGTTGGACAATACTTGACAGATATGTCAATCGATCTCAATAACACCTAACTTGTTTCTGAACTTTTCAAACCTAATCTTAGATACACCTTTGGTCATAATGTCAGCGAGCATGTCCTCAGTTGGACAATACTTGACAGATACTGTATTTAGGTTGACCTCTGTTCTCTTACATAGTGATATGATATATCTATGTGTTTTGTGCGATTATGGAACTTAGGGTTCCTTGACAGTTCAATCGCACCCTGGTTGTCTTTGAATATTGTCGAAGGACCACATTGTTTCACCTGAATGTCAGAAAGCAATCTCCTTAACCATACTGCTTCTTGACAGGCTATGCTAAGTGCAATATATTCAGCTTCAGTAGTAGATATTGATACACAAGCTGGTTGCTTACTGCACCAACTTAGATTTCATATATACACATGGATTAGCCCCGCAATTCCTGTATCCATTGGACAACAAGAAAGTGTCAATAGCAACGTTCCAACACCTCACTGCTTGCTTCAATCCATAAATGCTCTTGTTTAACTTGCATACTTGGCCTGGTCATTCCTCATCAATGAAGCCATCGGGTTGTTTCATATAAATCTCGTCTTCCAGATCACCCTGCAGGAATGCGGTTTTAACATCCATTTAATGAACTTCCCAGTCGCACACATTGGCAATGGCTAACAACGAAAAATGGTAATCGATACCTTGTGATTGTGAGTAACCCTGAGCAACTAGACGGGCTTTGGTTTTCAGCACAACAAGCAGAACCGTTCAACTTGGTTTCTTTTCCAGTGGGACCATGTGAATCATTTCTATGATTTCGCTTCGGGCAATCTCTTTTCTTGACAAGTGTGACATTTTCCTCGAAATACCTTATCATTCTGTTGATTTGTGTTTCCACTACTTTTTGTGTTTCCACTACCACACCATGATTTGCCAAATTTTCCACGTCTGGCAGAAAATGCATCCTCAACAATTCTTTGTGTCATTACTGCGATCTACATCATTCAACAACATACTCTTAACTTTCTCGTAGGACAGTTCTCCTTCGCCAACAGCATCAAGTGCAAGTGATTAGAGGCATGTAGTCTTCAGGCAAACTAGCTAAAAGTTTCATCCAACTCTTTGTTCTCTATTTCCACTCCCATTGCTCTTAACTGGTCATGCAAGGATCTTAGTCTACTAATATGTTCCAACATATTTTCTCCACTGCGGAAATGACATGAATAATATTGTTGACATAATCGTACCTTTTGTAAGAGCGATTCACGAGCGAACTGGTTCCGCAGAGCATCCCAGGCTTGCTTTGCATTTTCCGTTTCTCTCACATGAATCTGTTGTTCTGTTTCTATGGGCAAACAAATATAAGTCCATGCCTTCACAAATATAAGTCCATTCATTTCAGCATTGGCAGTACTTGCAGGAGGTTCAGCTGTCCCATCGGCGTGTTCATACAGATCGAAGCTCTTCAAATACAGCCGCATGTTGAACGCCCAGGCCTCACAATTCGAACCGTTCAACTTCACAAACTTCGGAGCGTTTTCCGAAGGCGAGGCCATGATAATTTCATTAGAAATTACAAAATAAACATACGTTCGATTTCTTTAACTAAACTGACACGTCCTGGGCCCATAACCTGTTGAAATGAGGACTGAAATGAATGCTAAATGCATATTTAAAAACCCATATTTGATTATAACATAGAATAATACAAAGATGAATATAAAAAAGTACAAAGAATGTGAAAGCATGCTGTATCACGCCACTAATCATGTGGATACCACTAACCAATAACAAAACAGGCATGCGAATACTAATTGCTAACGCAGCGAGCGAGCCTGAAGCGAGCGAGCAAGTCAGCAATTCTAATTCGTATTGGGCTCTGAAAGTAAGATTTTACTTCCGTTTTTTTCCAACCAGAATGCACTGCTGTTAACCTACCAGAATGCATCGCTGTTAACCGACCAGAATGCTTTGCATGCATGATGCTACATAAATGCAGTTGTTTTGGTGTATTTTGTATTCATTGTGTGGTCTGTTGATTTCTGGGCTTGTCTTTACACTGTATATACTGAATTTGCTTATTGGAAACACTTGGACCAGGGGCGCCGGATACAATATGAAGCGGCGGGGTCAGCCATGTCAAAAGGGCACTTGCTGCTCAGCCATCATTTTCCTGGGCAGCAATATTTGTTAAAACTTTACTGTATGGATGCTCGATTACTTCTGGCTATTATGGATCGCAAACGTCGAAATGTTGATCGATTTTTAGCTATTCGTTACACGGTGCTAAAGGCGCAAAATAAAATCAGTAAACAGACGTATATTGCTTGATTTAGCATTAATTTTACTACAACTGGTTAAAAATTAATTAGCAAAGATTTCTTAAAGATGGTGTACAGTCTGATCTGCGTATATGAACAAAGGAGCCCTCTTTTTATTATACAAACAGTTTATTTAGGTTTTTATTTCATTTTATGTTCTTGCAAGACTTGATTGTTGTGTCTTGATAATTTATTATATTCTAGAATCATGAAAATATAAATAGTTGTCGAACAAAATTCTATATTTTGGATACCGAAATGTAAACAAATATTTTGTTTACATACGGACTGTACCGCATCATCATTCTTTAAACATTGCTTAAAAAATAGTTCTAAATTCCAATTCCTTTCAATAATGCACAAATTTCGAGGTGCAGTTCAGGCAAAAAGGGCAACCTGTTGCCCCTGTGCTGCCCCCGCAATGTTTGGGCAACAGGGGCCAGTTGCCCCCGTGGCTCCGGCGCCCCTGACTTGGACAGCTATATTTCTGTGTTTGTGTTCTTCACCTTATCTTGTTTTCTCTTTTCTTACATCATTGCTAACTTAGCACCATATAGTAAAATCAAGATTGGACATTGTAATTGCACGGCAGCTCAAAGTGTTCATTTCAAGTGTTAAAAAGGAACTATTTCATTTCGATTGTTGTCGATCAGTTTGGTATAATTTAAGCAGGGTTTTGTCTGTTGACTTTTTTGTTTGAATTCAATCTGACTTGACTATCAGGGTAATTGACACAGAGACATGGCATCAACAGTTCGGCAACAGCCAACTATGACTATAGTATGGCATTTTGCCAGAACGATGCTTTGCATGCTATTTCATAGGTTAATTAAATGTACTTTGCCTGACAAATAGCATGGTACACTATACTATACACAATATGATGTTATGTATATGCATTGTTTAAACATGCAATGCAACCAGGGGCATGTCAGTGGGATTAAAGCATGTGCATGGAATACTTTTTATCATTGGTCATGTTTTTTTATGTTAGGCCTGTTTCAAATGTCCCGCTTCTCATGTGCTGAAAGCATTAGAAACAATAGATAATGTGGCATTTCAGCTGACTATCTATAGTTTTTAATGCGTTCCGCACATGAGAAGCGCAACGTTTGAAACAGCATGTGCTGAAAGCAAAGATACATGGAATATGTTAAATATTGACTTGTTAAGAAATTAAGATATCTTTGTAAAGCTCACAATTTTCTGCTCTTGGGAATTTAAAGCAGCTTTCTTTTAAAAACCGTTTCTTTATGCATAACATTTACTCATATCAAGCTTTTACGCACTTGTGCGTTCAGCAGAGTGCAGAGGCATTCAAATTCTAACAATATGTTATTTCAATTAGAGTTGTGGGCTTTTTGGGACACACGTTGTATACTGCATAACAGCACTGCAACAAAACTTGCAGGTGTGCAATCATGCATTCCATGATTGTGTGATCAGGTAGGTTCATTTCTAGGTTTTTATGTCAATAGGAAGAAGCGATTGTGTATTAAAGCAAGCAGTGTGTATGTAAGTATACTGGTAGTTATCAAATTATATAATTATATCTTCTTCATACAATCGTTTGCCGATCTTCTGTGCTGTAAATAGTCTTGCCCAAAGACACCTATGCTCATTGCTAGATGTTCTTTTCAGTTTTGAACACAATTTTAAGCAGTCAAAGCAATTGGGAGCACCTTATAAAACGCCATTCAATTAAAGATGATGGTAATTGTTTATTTCTAGCACTGGTCGACAAAATTATTATAAAAGCATACGACAGAAAATTGTAAGCCACATGAAAGACATTGAATTCCCTTTACAGCCACATATAAACTGCTCCTTAGAGGATTATTTGTTAAATTCAAGAATGGCATGTGATAAGACTTGGGGAACAGATGTAGAGATATTAACTGCTTCATCATTGCTCGATACAGACATGTGTATACAAAGGCTGGAAAAGCTTTTTGTTGGCATAGGTTTTCAAAACAAATGTTACATGAAGATAGATTGTTGCCTATAAATGAACATTCAATTTATTTATACCATGATAATGGTGCATGTGCATTATGTTGTTTTGGATGTGAAGGATGTTGCAAGTAAGAAACGTAAAATTGAAAACAACCTGGATGTCAGTCATTCATCTGAGAAACTAAACAGAGAAAATGTCTTCAGTAAGACTGGCATTCCTAAGCCCATAAATATTGTCCACACTGAAAAAGTTAAAGAGACAAATTTTTCATTTAGCAGTAAGAAACAAGCATGTTTTGAAGTAAGAGAGAAAGATGTTAATTCTGTAAATATGAAACCGGAAAGTGAAAATGTATCTGAACCATTATTAAGCGATATTTCTGGTTTTAATAAGTTTGATATAAAGGTAAATATAGAAAAGTTTCATAAATCAATGAAATATTCGGAGATAAAGAAGTTCCTGCAAAATTTTCAGCCGAAAACTTTATGATCCTATCACCTGTACCAAAGCAGTTACAAAACTTGACTCAGATAGAAGAGATGCTTATTGCCCGAGCATTGCCCATAATGAAGGGTATCTTAAATCTGGTGGACAACGAGGTTATTCGGGACATTGCATTAATATGCCTCAAAAAGTTGGTGAATTGGCTAAAACCTTCCCTACTATCCAAAAGAGTTACCCTTAACAGAAACAAGAACTAAAGGTAAGGGAGGTACTTTTAAGGATGTAACTGTTAGAAGAGCCCAAGTTGAAGAAGCATTATACTGGTTAATTGAAAATAATCCTCATTACAAAGATCTCAAAATTAACATGCATATGCTTTAAGTTCTTTACCAGAACATGGTATTCCAAATGATCTTAAAGTTATAGAATCAGTGAATGAAGATGTAAGAAGTGACAATGATATAGGTGAAGATTCTAGCATTGATTACGAAGAAATTGTATACAACAAATCTACAGAAACAAGTAGTGTTATCCCTGATATCGGGAATGATCTGTTACAGTGTGAAGCAATTAGAACTGCATTGTTAAATAATAAAATTGATTGGCCTGAACTAGAGGAAAAGCCATTGAATGAATGAATAGACAACACCATTTCTGGCCACGATGGCATTTCCAGACAGGAAAGGCGACCCCAACAAATTCATGTTTAATACGAAATGTTCCATTGACTAGTACAATACAACACTTAATTAAATTTGCTGATAACATGGATAACAAATTCAGTTATCGTTATGCAAGTCATCCAAGATTTTCATATTGGGCT
This sequence comes from Paramuricea clavata, assembly GCA_902702795.2. NCBI lineage: Eukaryota > Metazoa > Cnidaria > Anthozoa > Malacalcyonacea > Plexauridae > Paramuricea > Paramuricea clavata. Next base: position 52,276 of record CACRXK020000477.1, on the reverse strand, counting down.
TTAAATATGCTACAAAGAAAACGTACTTTACAACAAAATAGTATTTTTCTAAAACACAATCCAGGAGAAGCTCATTTAACAATTGAAGAATTGTGTGAAATGGCTCTTAACGGTAACTCAAAACTATTTATGCTTAAATTGTCAAGATATGTTAGCAATATTACTGGAAGTTTAGCATATTGGTATAAGGTTAGGCAAGATTTAAAAGCCATAATTGAACACGAGTCAGTCCCAACTATTTTCTTTACTTTTTCTTCTGCTGATATGCACTGGCCCAAGCTACACAGTCTGTTTTGCGAGAATGAAAATACATTGAGCACTGATGCATGATGTTTTCAGATCTGTTATGAGGAATGTTGATAGCTTAAGTGATTTGGAAAAAAGTATTAAAAGGCTTATGATGAGGATGTTAGGAGAAAGAGCACAAGTAACTCTTTGCTCAAGAATGCACAATGCACAAGTAACTCTTTGCTTGACTATTATGCAAAACGGAAAATTTACATAGAAAAGGTACCAAATGTCATGAATATTAATTTTATGCAATTTGTTTCTAAATATAAAATTGTTAAAGGTGAACTTTGCCATCGATGAACACGATTTGTTCCAAAAGTCTTTCCTATATACTTGTGTAATCCAAAAGGGGAACATATTATGCCTTATATTGCAAATATCAACTTTTGAAATATGCACCATGGTCAAATTTACCTGAGGAAGCATGGGATATTAGTTCACCAAATGGTATTTTGTCAGATCAAGACATATATATAAATGCATGTCATTTGTTCTTAAGCATACCGTATGCCCAACTTCATGTTCCAGGCATTTGTGAAAATATTGATAATGCGATGGAATATGTGCATGTGCATGAAGGATCAGATAAAGAAAGCGATGAATCCGGTTTAAACCAAGAGGAGTGGATTTTAATTGCAGACTATCATAATTTACACAATTTTGACATAGAAAATGTAAAAGCTTCCCAATATGATTGGCAGTTAGATAATAATTTCTATTCCTGTGCACAAATAGATGAAGTGCCAAACTGGATTAACAGGAACAAAGATGTTTTCGAGACAGATTTACATGACCAGTCAGCCGGAGTAAACATTTCATGTTTTACTGAAATGCAAAAAAATGCATATGATATTATTGTGTCACATTGTGAGAACATGTGTAGAAAGAATTCATTGCTAATGATCATCAACGGTGTTGCTGGAACAGGAAAAAGTTATCTTATAGCTGCTGTAAGACAAACCTTAAAGGACAAATGTGTAATAACAGCCACTACTGGTAAAGCATCATTCAATATTAGTGTAGTGACAATTCATTCTCTTCTGAAGCTTCCAGTAAATTATAAATATCAGAAAGACCTATCAGGGCAATCTCTTGCAATGTTGCAAGATCGTTTGGCCAGTATTGAATACATTTTAATCGATGAGTATTCCATGTTAGGTCAAAAATCTTTTGGCTGGATTGACAGATGATGTAGACAAGCAACTGACTGGTTTACATGAACAAATATTTGCAGAAAATCAATTATTCTTATTCGTGACCCTGGTCAATTGTCCCCAGTATGTGATAAACCGTTATACCATAATAAACCAAGTAACTCAATTGCTGAACAAGGATATTATGCTTACCAAAAGTTTGACAAAGCGATAGTACTGACAGTTAATAAAAGGGTGGGTGGTAACAGTTCAGATCAGCAAAAATTTAGAGATTTGCTTTTTTGACTGCGAAATGGCGATTCTTCTGAAGATGACTAGAAGTTGTTATTAACTAGGCAACCGAGTGAAGTTACACAAATAAAAAGAATTTGAAAACAGTACTCGCTTATTGTTCCAAGCCATTAAATGGGTTGCAATTATCATATAACTCAAATCTGTCCTGTTGTGTCCGGATTTTTCACGTGACACTTACGACTGCATTCTGAACGATTCCGACCATATGACGATTGTTTTGAAAATGGCTTCGACAGGGAGTGTGAACTTCGCGTGTTCTAATTTTTGCTCTTTTTGGTCTTGATTTGTGGGACAATGTGACACCACAAATCGTGAAGAATGTTCACTTTTGTTTGCTGTATCAATCAATCAATCAAGCGAATGTAATGTAAATCTGTATGTACGTTTTGTTTCTATTTAATACTTCTGAGCTATGGATGTTTTCGTTCATATCTTCAATCAATAAACGCTATGTCATTGAAAATACCACCATTTGATTCAGTGTAAAAATATATACTTATTCATAATGATAGTTTCAGTCAATGGCAACATTATAGCGATTTATGAGCTTTGAAAGTCAAGCGAGCTCGTATATGATCAAATTATAAACATCATAAACATACCTTTCGCCGAACATAACTTCGGTCCCTTGAGACGTATGCTCATTGGGACAGTCTTGTTCGATTAACCATTTGAAATGCTGTATACTGTGTTATTTTCAGCCTTCTATCTCTAAATTCTAGCCATTTATTACCGGATTTACATTTCTGGTCCGAGTTTGATTTTATCCAAACCGGAAATACGACTTGAAAGTGTCGAAACAATGTGACTTTGTATTGTATGACTCTGCAAAGGTCAGAAATGGATTCTACAGGTCAAATTGCACCTCTACGCGTGAGTTTGACGTCATCCCGGCTAAAGGAGCTCCAAATATTATGCAATACACATGCGCCTGCAAGTAAAACCCGATATCTTGAAAAATTCAAAATAAATATTTCTACTTGCTGTATTCATACGAAACTTTCTACACGAAAGCGCTTGAATACAAAGAGCATTTTACTAATATAGGCTTTTAGAAAATGACAAAAAGTTTAGAAAATATTCAACTTTTTCTCGATATGTTGAACAGAATGTTTGGCCAAGCTGCAAGTATAAATATATGATTGTTTTGGTTTGTGTAATGTTATGACGGCACTTGACCCCCCCGTTCAAAAGGTTATTTTGAGAGGATTTCAATGGTGCGTTTTGTTTTAAAGGAGGGTAAATACTCGCCGAGATATTTACATTAGAAACATTGACTTGTAATGTAATGCGAAACCTGCTGTCATGACTATTTAATACCAATCTATATGAGTAACTAGTACAGTATGTAAACTTAATAATCCACACTCAGAAATATTATGCAGATTTCAAATTTGTTCCATCGTTTACTCTGTAACATATTAGCTTTAGATTGTTTGGTTAATTTTTATCTTTTGTTTGCTGTATCAATCAAGCGAATGTTATGTTAATCTGTATGTACATTTAATTTGCATGATTTTTTCTATTTAATTATTACAAAATCTATATACTTGTGCTGTAGACTTGCACACTTGAAATATTATGCAGATTTCAAATTTGTTCCATTGCTTACTCTTTAACATATTTGCCCACCCAATGGTATTCACCCACCCAATGGTATTCACCAACCATTCTCATGAATGATTTTGATGGGGGGGGCAGGTGAAGTAAGCAACGAGTCAAAACCAATTAATAGTAATTAATTCTAGGAAACCTTATACAAACATTTGTAAATATTGCACCCAGAAAAATGGATTTAGTTTAAATTCAGTTAGCAAATGTGTGATGATGACAATAGGTGAAAAATGTTATGAAATATTTCAGCTGATAATCAATACAATCAATAAATCTAAATATATTTTCATGTGTATTGTGCCTTGTTCCAATGTAACAATCCAGGATGCCGGAACAATAAAAAGCCAGGGGGGGGCAAACGCTACAATAATGTGTTGACTTGCCAATGAAAGCAAACACAACATCTCATGATTTTGCCCAAAAAACATCACTGGAAATGTGATTTATCGGGTTGTATTTTATAACTCAAAGGGCACTTCTGCCCCCCTTGCCCCTCCTAGTGAGAGGGGCAGCTGCCCCCCAGTTCCAGCATCCCTGGTAACAATAACAGAAAGACCTTGCAATAGACCTTTCCCCTTATAACCAAAATTTTGATCTAGGCAAGTCTAGACAAATATTTCATCACAGCTTGAAAGAGCATCACAAAATTAGTAATATTCCAAAGTTTTGTTGCGAAATGTTGTAAAATGAGGAAAATATAGCCTTGCGAAGTTTGCAATTTTCAGTCATTTTGCATTACAAACGGGAAATTGCAGCCCCAACACCCGAATCGTATGTCAATTTCCCGTTTGTAATACAAAATGACTGAAAAACGGCAAACTTCGCAAGGCTATATTTTCCGCATTTTACAAGATTTTGCAACAAAACTTTGGAATATTACTAATTTTGTGATGCTCTTTCAAGCTGTGATGAAATTTTTGTCTAGATCGAAATTTTAGTTATAAGGGGAAAGGTCCATTACGTTTAAAAATTTGTATCAAAATTTCTATCACTCTCTATTTTAGAGGAGTACCATGGACCCAATAAAACTAATCAGTTTCTTGTAAAGGCAAACTGGGAACCCATGTGCATTTGGGCCAAAATAATGATAAGAAAGTCCACACCCTGAATGTTGCAGTAACAAACGTCGGTCACAGAGGTGAAAAGGGCATACAAATTATGCCAACAAACACCAACACTTTTAACAAGTTTATAGTTAACCTCATGCACCTGCTGTGACTAATGGCTTGCAACATGTACGCAGTGCATACCTATTTTATTTCAGTAATGCTGAAGTTGCAACATATAATTACGCAAAATTAAAAGAGCTTAAAATGCCCATTGCAATTGTACATGCAAAACACAATAATAAGCAGCCAAAAACATAAATTCTCAAGATATGTCTGGATAATTCACATTGCCACAGGTGTGCACGTTATGTTAAGAGTAAATCTTTGGACCCTCCGTTGGGCTATGCAGTAGAGCAAAAGGGATTGTAAAACATATTATTTATCAGGCAAACCACAAACCGCCAGACCTACCAGTTGCTGTCATGGTACATTTTGAGAATTACACAGGACCTTCGTTTGCTGGTATCGCGAATGGCGTGCCTATACCACCTATTACAGTTTCTTTTGATTCTGGAAATTGCATATATGAAAGGCAACAATTGCCTTTAAAGCTTGCCTGGCCTCTTACAATTCATAAAAGTCAAGGTTTGACTTTGCTTTAAGTGTTGGGTTGATATTGGAAAAAACGAGTCCATACTAGGAATTACATGCGTGGCCATTAGTACAGTTAAAACACTTTCTTCACTGATCATTGAACCAGTGACCTTTGATAGACTAAGAGAAAAAAACCAAAAAACCAGCATTGGTCTACCAACAAAAAGAAGAACAAATAAAATTAATTACGGAAGAGAGCTTAAACATGAAAGCTACACCTATTGCCTCCACCAAGGGGGTGATGTTTCAGCCGACATTATAGTTTGTTTGTTTGTGCATGTGTGTTTGTCTATGCAAATTAACCCAAAACGTTCTGAAATTTTCAGAGCAGATTGGGATATATGACAAAGCAACAGATGATTAGTTTTTGGTTGGAACATTCAAAACTATTACTCGCAGTAAAGTGTAAAATCCTTGAATGTTGCGGCTTCGATCCAGATGCCTAAGCGATATTTGTGTCAGATTTTATGGCGTTGCCCCTTGGTGGAATTTGCACTCTCTCCAAGTGCTTCTGGTTTGTTGCTAACGATTGTTAATTTTGTGTTTATGTTGACGTTCTTAACACTAACAACATGCCTGTTTATGTATGTTTATGTAGTATATATGTAGGTTAATGCTTTTATGTATATGTAATGTTTTAATGTTTATTGGAGTTTTCTGGAGTTTGAAGAATGATGCGTTGATGACTTGGCAAGCAATTCAGCACAGCCTTTAAAATACGATTATGCAGCAAGAAATTTCATGTCCTTAATGGTTTAGGCTAATTATGCTAACTAGCTTTTTATCGTATCGTTTTGTTCAATATTTAGATATGCAGTATGTCTTCAACTTTGAATTCAACTTTAAGTCCAACTTCAAATTCATGTTAGCATTTTGTTTGCTTTTTACAGTAACTTTGCAAAGTTTTCAACATTAATAAGAAAACTATTCCCTTTTTAAGAGTGTGGAAACAATCCAATTGAAGAACTTTAACTTGTGTAGCTATTCTCTCAGACATACATTTTATATTTCAGATACTACGATTATTGGATATATTCATAATTTGTCAGGGCTGAAGCCAATCCACAAATAATACGTATTTCGACATGCAAGTTCAGACGGAAGATAAAATGTTTCGAGCAGTTTGTTTCTCAGCAGAGAAACATAAGGAATTTAAAGCAAGGTCGGAAGCAGCATGCGCAGTTAAGTTGACAAAGTTTCGATTGAAGCAGAATACGTGGTCAAATGAAGATGAAATTCATTTAACGAAACGTACTAAACTTGAAGAACCCAAAGAGGAAGAAACAAACTTCGATTTTAAAGTTGCAGATCCAACCAATGAAGATTGCTTTCCTTTGACTGCTATCGAGACTATCGTAGCAAAGGAGAGTTCCACAAACGTCAGTGTTTCTGGACCTGTTACCTTTCAACAGAAAGAAGAAACAGTAATGATGAAAGGTAAAACATTGAAGAAACAAGAGGTGCTTATAACAGACAATTCTTCTTCTATTCGATTAGTCCTTTGGGAAAATGATATTAAAAATGTTCAGTCTGGGTCATCTTACCATCTTTTAATGTCATGGTGAAAACTTACCAACAGAAGAAGTATATCACTTTAAACAAACGTTTGCATGTTTTACCAAGTGACAAAGTAATTGAAAGAGAAGACAGCGTAGCTGAAATAAAATATAAAAATGTCCAATGTCCTGTTCTAGCCATCAAGTCGGTGCAGTGTTTTAAATCTTGCATGAAATGTAAAACAAAAATGATTCCCATCCCAGGCAAGCAAATAACCAAATGCAGTGAGTGTGGTTTAGTCGAATTATTGTCCAAATCTACGAACAGAATGTTGGCGAACGCACTTTTCAATAACGGTGATGAAGAAATTTCACTAATTGTCTTATTTGATGACAAACTGCAGCAACTACACAAGTTGTTTTGTTCACAACAAGCATGTAAAAAGGAATTTCAGCAGTGTGATGAAAATGAGATCATGTTGATGCTATTGACTGTGTCTGCTACTGTCGTATTCAATAAAAACAACAACAGTGTTGTTGCTATCAAGGAAGTTTAGAATAAGCGGTAGTTAATATGAAATGTTTGTATCAGTTGTTGTGTAATAAAAAGCATTGAATAATCTGTGTGGTCTTAAAAGATTTATTGATTGATATTGTGGTCTGGTGGAGGTTAAAAAAATGGGTACGAGTTTCCATACTATTGTCGTTCTGATTAGTCACATATATATTAGAGTAACAGTAGAATATTTTTTTAAAAAATTTAAAAAATAGTACGAAGAATAAAATAGTATTAACAGAAATTTATTGTTAGATTCTCATGTTTCGCACACAATAAAGCTAGGGTTAAAGCGATGGGTTAAGATTACAAAAGAAATATATTTGTGACCGAAACAAGGATTTATTCATAATAATGATGTTGCAACGATTAAGTTTCTGTTGTAAGCTTACAATTACGGTTAGGAGTTTACCGCGATTGCATTTAAAGCACAAGGTCGTTTTTGAAGTATCGTGAAATTAAGGAGCAAATCAGCAGTTATTACTGATAAGTATACTAGTTAACTATAGTAAGTAAGTCGTTATAACTTCAGTTCCAGACAGATTTCATCTTAATTTGTCAGCAGAAGATGACTGCATCTTTCTGACACAAGAGCGGTAATTCTCACAATTTTTATGCTGTACAACAGCAATGATAAAATTATAGAATTTATTATATTGATTTTGAAACAATGGTGTTTCCTACAATCTGATTGGTTCACAGGAGTGCAATTTCAGCACTTATTGTACTTTTCATTTAGACATAAGTTGCTGTGTAATAATTATGTTAAGTCTTTCAGCTTTAACTGGTTAAGCAAAGATGACTACATCTTCTTAATTTGTCAGCAAACGATGACTGCCTCTTTCTGACACACAAGCATCCACTAAAAGAATTCTCATAATTTTTATACTGTACAACACCAATATATTTTTTATGTCTTGAATAGTAACTTATGATAAAATTATGGAATTTATTGTACTTTTGAACTTTTCATTTAGATATAAGTTGCTGTGTAGTAACTATGATACCACTTTTCAGCTTCAACTGATTAGGCAAAGGTGACTACATCTTCTTAACCTGTCAGCAGAAGATGACTGCACCTGACACAAGAGCATCCACTAAACTTTACAATGTCAATTTACTTACTGTTTTAATGCCTCAAGGTATACAGTATGCAGCATAGGCATGTATATATACTGATGCCAAATATACACAGATGTCTGACTGGCTTTCTACCATTTGACATTGACAAATCGCATTAATTCAGTAACTGTATCTATTGTCCTTCTTATGAATAATAGCCTGGTACTTCTCTACCTGGTACTTCTCTGGCAATAATTTATATTGTAACTTGGAAGAATGGCAAAATCTGGACATGTTGTAAAACGTGGACTTGTAAAACGTGGACTTGTAAAACGCGGACTTGTAAAACGTGGACTTGATCTTCGAGCAAATTTATTATTGATGATATGTTTCTCTATATGTACAACTATATAGAGAAACAGGTAAAAATACACGAATTATTCTGGTGTGATTGCTTGCCCATGCATGCCCCAGCCTTATTTTGTCCGGCCCCTGGAATTGGACAGACAATAACGAAATAGATTGGACCGAATCAACATAATTTAACTTTGAAAATATTTAATCCTTTTTGCATATCTATGTTAAATAGTTCTTTAACTATACCATTTTGACAATAAAACTTAGATTTGACAGACAATTGTTTCTTTCCTTGCGAGTTCAAATCCCAAGGGTCATCAAATGGAACATTTCCATTGAATGAATGGAACTTGAATTATTATACTTTATTTTATTCCTAAGAATCATTCTTTAGTGTAATTTTTATTTTTGAAAGTAAGTTTGCAATGGAATTAAAGTTAAAATTACTGGAGTTAAAACGTTTCTAAGGAAAGTGGCAAGTGTTTTCCAATTAATTTAAAAAGCCGATTTCTCTCCTATTTTCTCGAATTTTGAAAGCGCCTATCTCTTTCAATATCGTGCCGATAATTTAGTGTTATATATCAAAATCTAAGTTAGCCCTTCCTGTATGTAATGGTGTTTATTTCAGCTCAATATCTTGTATAGTTTTTGAGTTATATTAAAACAAACAGGTAAAGTTTTTTGGGGGACACCCAGTATAAAACCATGTATAAACGTATTTTCCATCTTTAGTTATTTTGCTGAAAATTAAGTCCCAATTTAACAAATATTAAATCGTAATGTTCTCGAAGAAGAAATCATAGGCTGAAATGGAACACTTGAGTTTGACGATGATGCCATTGTAAGCTGAAATGGAACATTTGATGATGATGCCATTGCATAGGCTGAAAGAAAACACTTGACGGTGACACCATTGTAGGCTGAAAGGAAAAGCTTAATTAACGGTGCCATTGAAGGCCGAAAGGTACAACTTGCCAATGTTATTTCATGATGAAAGCCAGCGCTTGTTGATGTTACACCAGTCTGGAAGCACTCATTATTTGTGGCTCGAGGTTGCTGATATGGCTGTGATTGAACAAACACGACTTGCAACAACAGGCATTCCTTCCGTTGGTGTTGTATTGGCGGCTCCTTTTCTCTTTCGTGTTTCAGACTTGCGTCCTTTATTCTGCGGCATGTTGATGTTGGTAATAATAGTCATCAGCACATTCGGGATGTGTTTCTGCTTTTTGAACCATGCTAGAAATTCTTTCAGGCGCTTTATATTTTCAGATACGGCCAAGGTATGTGAGCACAAAATATATGTTGACCAATTCACACACGCTTGTCACATGTCACCATACCGCTTTTTGGATAACTATGTGCGGGTTCTCGGCTGAGGTTGGACACCCGGTACCATAGATACATTTTTAGGAAATGAGTAACTTGTCTTAATGATAGGCATTATTAACTCTACCATACTATCAACCTCGTAACCAGGTTCTCAATCTTCGCTCCTACCTCACTTGAATTGAGACCCTGGTATTGGCTGGTCACGTGACCTGTCATATTTTGGCGGATTTGCTCAATTGCTTTTGGGAAAAGGATAGTAACTGAGTTGTTTCGTTTTGTAATGCTATTTTAACAATATTAATGTTTACTACAATATTTACTTCCTATACTTTCCCTAAAACAATTGAACAAATCCGCCAAAATATGATGGTCACATGACCAGCCAATACCAGGGTCTCAATTCAAGCGAGGTAGGAGCGAAGATTGAGAACCTGGGTACGAGGTTGAAATTAATGTTTTGCAACTGAATTTAGCTTAAAGCTTAGGCCATGGGAATGAAAGTCTCTGATTTGCGTTCCCTAAATTTTCAAACCACATGCGGTATTTTTTCATTATTCATTATTCATTATTTGTCTTTTAGCCAGTGCTTCCACTTAAAAATCCAAATTTCCTCTTTTCCTAATGACATTTCCTTAAATTTCCAAGAAATTGTTTACTGAAGAAATTGTTTACTGAAGCACTAAATATATTATGTCGAAAATATGCTGTCTAAAAGTCAAAATTATCGAACTACAGAATACAGATACAATGTTTATATAATTATATGAATGCGAAATTGGCTGTTTTGCTGCTGTTGGACGATTTGCAACTTGAAATTCTGTAATGGTTAGTTTTTTCTGCAAATAATGAATTTTTTTCCTAAATAATGAAATTTTCACGTGGTAGCTTTTGAAGCACGCGGGCGGTGAATGCAAATCAGAGACTTTCATTGCCTTAATTACAACATTCTAGCTATGATCGAAAATGCATACCATGCAAATAGTGGAAGATTTTTTGGCAAAATGTTAGCGGTTAATTAAAAAACTATTTAACATATAGATATGCAAAAAAGGATAAAATATTTTCGAAGTTAAATTATGTTGACTCAGTCCAATCTATTCTGTTATTGTCTGTCCAATTCCGGGGGCAAAATAAGGTGGGGGAAGGGGAAAGCGAGCACAGCAGAGTAATTTGTGTATTTTTACCTGTTTCTCTATATAGGTGTACATATAGAGAAACATATCATCAATAATAAATTCGCTTGAAGATAAGTCCATATTTTACAAGTCCATGTTTTACAAGTCCATGTTATGAGACATAAACACGTCTGTGTACATACTATCGAATAAGTAGACTGTTGTATAAAAACGTCAGTTGCAAATATAACTGTCTTGTCTGCCGAACAAAGCCGTGTGGAAGCCTTGAGAAGTTCAGAAAATAAAGCGGCTAATAGACCTAGTAGTCTTGTTAAACCACAGTTAACCTGTTGCAAGAAAGACTATGCCGATACGGCCATCTGTATTTATTACCGTTATATTTTCTCCTGCCAACAAGAACAATCTAAAAATCGAGCATTTCCCATAACCTGTAGATAGAATGGCCAAAACATTCTTTCCAAGGAGTAAATCTTTAACTGATATCTCTTGCTCGTGAACGCATTCATTTAAACGTAAACGTATAATGTTACATATTAAAGCATATTCACTTTTGAGTGACAGCTGCTCAGATTAGCAGCCAATCATCAATTCCCGTCCACTGGTGGACGGAGAATTCGATTACACTGCCAAACCCAGCAAGGTGGTCTTTCCTAGGCTTGCCCAATTTTAGGGACTGCCTGCCATGCAGTACACTGCCAAACCCAGCAAGGTGGTCTTTCCTAGGCTTGCCCAATTTTAGGGACTGCCTGCCATGCAGGCTAATGTTTTACAAGTCAATGTTTTACAAGTCCATGTTTTACAAGTCCATGTTTTACAAGTCCAGTCCAGTCAAAGGTCCAGTCCATGTTTTACAACATTCCCAAAACCTGTGGTTTCTTAAATATTTAAATTACAAATTATTAGTTTTGTTCATGGATTGTAAAATATTAAACTGGATAGGAAACTGTAGTCAATGACATGTTTTCATCCCCTGATTGGCTGAAAGGTCTTTGTTTTTGCTCGACAGATGTTGAAACCTAGTTGCAAATTGTGATGTTAACAATGGCGAAATATTGTTGATTTTCTTGTACTTTTGACTGAGATTTGTTTTACCTTTTCATGTGTTTTGCTTGACAATGTGTTTGTTCTTGTCTTTTGGTATTTTACACTGATCTATGGCCAAAATGAACCTGCCTAAGCCACACAACAACTTTTAAGGCAAGTGTTCATCTTTACTATTTACATTATTGTCAGTTTACAACAGAATAGCAGCCTATTTGTTCCATATTTTGTGAAAATGGCGACGCATATTTAGAGTATTTAGTCTGTGTATTTTTACCCATGACATACTTCAACAAGTAGATTTATCCTTTTATTGTGGCTTAGTCATATTTACAAACATAAATCTTGGTTTTAAATTGTTATATTTTCAATTTTAATTTGTGTTTTGAAAGCCAATTTGCAACTAAGGTTCAGAGTGTGACATCACAAAGTTTCCTATGCAGTTATTTTACAATCCATGGTTTTGTTGTAGCTGTTGTGCTAGCAGTAGTATTAGTATCACTACAAGTAGTCTGGGGCTATAGCCTCCCCCCACCCCAATATAGCCTCCCACATCTGCCGGCTATGGTTAATATAAAGATAGATTTGGTAAAACACAAGCAGGGCGTAGAGTGTTTAATATCTGATAAAGCAGGGCCTGCAAGTATTTAAAAAATACATACGTTGTCTGACCAGCAAAAATCCAAACTACAGTTTATGTAAATGACATGATTTTTTATCACATATAAAACCCCCGACATGGTAGTGATAAATCAAAAACATTGTACACAATTTTTTCAATTGTGTGGCCATAAATTGTTCTTAGGAAACAATACAATTTAATAATAGTAACACTTTATTTATTGAGGATAAACAGATAAAGTTACAACTTTTTTCCAATATGGTCCTCCTAAACTCTATAGACACAACAACCATAACAGTAAACATGACTATTTTCAGTACTTCCTAGGAGTATGAACAAATGAAATCATGGGTATAATGTAAAGTATTACCCACTACTACAATTCAGTTGTTCATACCTTGAGAAAGCCCCAATTTTCTAATTAGGCAATTTTCTAACTATGTTTAAATTATATATATTTACAGAATAATATGTCAAAATATGTTGACAAACAACTCACAAGTGTCTAAAGTAACATTATAAACATGACAATATATGTCACTTTCTCCATGTACGAACAACCAAAAGTTTGATTATGCTCTGCTAAAACTGCAAGCTGCAAGCATGAACTTCGGCAGTTCGTACATCAAGAAAGCAATTAACTAATAGTCTTACTAATAGTCTTAATAAAGTTATCAAGAGAAAACATGCAAACAAACAAACACTAAATGTTCTTAACAAAGAAATACACTGTCACTGATTAGACTATACACTTATATTAAACAATTAATTACTAATGATATTTTTAGATGTCTTAATAAAGCCTTATGCTGTTAAGTTCAGTTGAACTCACAAGTTCAATTGCAAGTGTGATTTTATTGAATGCTGGACTGCTTGAGGTTGAGTCCTTTGATGACTGCAGACCTGAAATCGGTGGTGATGGTGCTGGACTCCTTTAGTCCTTTCATGACTGCAGACCTGAAAGTGGTGGCGCTGGACTGCTTGAGTTTGAGTTTTTTGATGACTGCAGACTTCAAAGTGATGGCGCTGGACTGCTTGAGTCCTTTGATGACTGCAGACCTGAAAGTGGTGGCGCTGGACTGCTTGAGTCCTTTGACCCCCTGACGTTGAAACAACGTTGACCTTTCAGCCCCTGACGTTGAAACGTTGTAATGCAAATCGATCCGACGTTGATCCAAAGACGCCGAAACAACGTCACTAAGCAATGTCGCTCCAATGTCGAACAATGACGTCACTTTGACGACAAATATTGACGTCGAAACAACGTTGAAAAAAGGTTGAGAATGCAAATCGAAACGACGTTGATTTGAAGATGTCAAAACAACGTTACTAAGCAACGTCGCTTCAACGTCGAACTAGGACGTTGCTTTGATGACAATTATCGATGTCGAAACAATGTTGAAAAAAGGTTGAGAATGCAAATCGAAACAATGTTGATTTGAAGACGTCGAAACAACGTCACTAAGCAACGTCGCTTCAACGTCGAACTAAGACGTCGCTTTGATGACAATTATCGACGTCGAAACAACGTTGAAAAAAGGTTGATAATGCAGGCGAAACGACGTTGCAACATTGCTTCAATGTCGAACAAGGACGTCACTTTTGCATGAATTATCGAGTTCGAAGCAACATTTAAAAAGGCTGAAAATACAAATCAAAAGCAGTCTATATAAGCACTATAATTAAGAACGTCAAATATTTTTTTTTAAATAAACGCAAAATGCGTTATCGATTATCTAGATTAAAACAACGTTGTAAAAGTGTGATGTACGTATTAGTTGGTTGTCAAACACGACGAATACATGTAAATGTTGTTTCAACAAATATACTAATATATTATATACATAATCGAATGACTGTAAAAATAGTCGTGTTCCATGGGGAAATTAGAGGACCTTCAAGGACCACCCTGCCCTTCTTCTTGTATCAGGAGCATACTTCAGGAAAGAAGAAACGGCTCGAGCCACCTCTGCTTCGTTGGACGTATGGTTCTTTAGAATGGCTTCTAAATCAAAGTAATAATAAATCAGAGTAAGGAGATGTTATAAATATTCCTAGAAAATACATGCATGCAGAAACCTTCATATGTCTGGATGCGTCGATACCTTCGTCTTGTATCACATGCGCTTGGTGAGAGCACGCTCATGTGTATAAATACAGAGGTATATGTGGTACGGCTCGGATGAAAGTGCCAATTACCTTGCCAATTTCATTAATTAGTACTTGGACCACCTATATAAGCATACAGAAGTAAAAGGTTTTATTCGTGCCATGCCAACTATTGAAGAAAAATATTAATTAAGCCATGCATGCTCTCATGATCAATTACAGTATGGACAGTCCATACAAATATATGTACCTGTAACAACTTCAAAAATTTTGGACGTTCCAAAGGTGTACTTTTTGTCCATGACCTTTCATATTCATCTTAGACATTAGGCCATTGGTCATCAATCTGTGGAATAAAATGTATGCAAAATAATTAAATGAATGCTACTGTATAGCTGTGACTTATATTTATTTCAAGGTAGCTACACTGCACAGGAGCTATATAGAGCTTGTTAAAATAATAAACGCATGCAATATATCTCTTTGCCTGTTTACTTTATTCTCCAATTCTTATAGTTTAATCTGGTTTGACATGCACCATGCAGTATTTGTATATTCTTAATGATTTTACATTTATATTGAACCAGCGAATGAAGAAATTAAATCTAACATTTCTACCAATCCCTTTTATTTATACCTATTACTAGAATCAGTATGTACAACAGATTTATATATGCCGTTAATTTAAAACTATTTGTGTAAAATATCTGTTGGGGGGAAATGTAATTTGCAAGCTAGAGCCAATAAATTACAATTATACATATATAAGCCCGAATTATTTATTTGACTTTTAAAGTTTGAACATTTATAATTATATACATACTTGGACATTATATTGCGGACATTTTCCTTTATAGTAATTCCACCAATTTTACAAACTTTACGGAGCTAAAAACGAATTCAAAATCTTCAATATCTTTGCATAGAAAGTATAGTAGCTATTTCCCATTCAAACCTGAATTTTATTGGTATGCACGTCAGTGAAAAAAATGGCCTGCATGACTGAAGTAATTTATAAAATTTAGGTTCCTTTGTCAATTTCTAATCTGTGTATAATCATGGATAATAAAATAAATGGATAGGAAACTAGCTGACGTGACCTAATGTTTTCAAAGGGATGATGGCGTGGTTGGATGTTGAAACCTAGTTGCAAACCAAATTCTCAAAAATGGCATGTTTAGCAATAATACAGCTAAACATTTTAGTCAAAGAGCAAATAAATGTAACTATACACCATTCTACGATGAAATCTCTAAGTATTTCCAGTCAATTTTAGCAAATATTTCAAGCACTATACAGTGAAAAATACCATCCCAAAATTGATTACACCCATTTCGTAGCAATACAAATGAAAAAAAAATACAAAACAAGGACGAAAAACATTTACTTTGAACACTTAGGCATGTTTTTAAAACAATTGGACCAGTTCAACATTACTCTTTTAAAGCGGAAATATAGCGAAACCACAAAAATGCCTTTGGCAATATGCGTGACGTCACAAATTGCAACTAGGTTTAGACTGTGATGTCAGCTTTTGTCCTATCCATTTATTTTACAATCCATGATATAATTAAGCTGTTTTTTGTCTTACCCTTCGATCAACGGTATATCTATGGACAGACATGCAACAAGTCTCTCTCTGGGATCAGGGGAAGGTGGTAAAATTATATGGACTTTGAGAGAGTCTACAGTATATCGTACATATTTTAATTAATTAAAAATGGTAAACAATATTAAAGACTTATGAAGAGTTTGGTTTTTCTTCGTCAGAAACTAGGCTGCTCTCCAGCTCTTTAAACACGGCCAAATCAGTGATTTGGCCTATGGTAAACTCAGAGTCCCGTGTCTCGCATCTTTTGCCCACTGCTGCGACTGAGTCCCTAATTTCAGTCCGCAAATGCAACACTCTCTTTTGAAATTCTAAAAAAAATTTTAAACTCTATCATTAATGAATCAATAATGTAATATTTAATGATGATATTGAGTTATAATATAAACACTCTTCGGGCGTCGTACGCGTTTCCACAAAATTTCTCATTTTCCCAACTTCCACTCGTGTTTATATAACTCTATATTTATTGAATTATTATTTTTTTGAGTTTATTAGATTTGTCACACAAACACAGATAATTATTTACAAAGATCAAAAAAGTGTTAATTTACAAATTCACAGTTTGGAACTTACTTGCTTCGGGCATTGGAAACCCTTTGCTGCTGGCCGTTGATGAACTGGCTCGATCACTAGAGCTAGGAGGTGATTCTCGATGGCGAAGCAGTGTTGCCAGACTAAACTTTCTTGGCGGGACTGGAAGATCTAATTAAAATTAATAATGTACTGTTTAATAAACAAGCAGGAGTGTTTTATTAGGTTTAAAGCCACGAGCGCGCAGCGCGAGTGGCTTTAGACCTAATAAAACACGACCTGCAAGTCTCGGATGTCTCACAACATAGAAGTAAACTAACCTACATCACCTTCTTGGCTGCCTCCTTCTTCGTCATCTTCTTTTTCTTCTTCTTCACTGCCACTAATCTTATTTTCTCGCTCCTCAGACCTTACACTCATTGACTTTGCAGTTTTTGCTGCAAAAATAGTAATAATTCATTTTATATATTGTTTTATATATATTTTATTCTTACTCTTTGTGTAATTGCTAATATAATTTTAATAAAATAGTAGAATTAAAAGGAACCATAATGTCTATGTAAATAAATTCAATGAGTAAAATAATTGAACAACTAAAAAACTATACAGTAGTTCGCTTCACTCCATTGCATACACTCATATATCTGCTTGTCCGTTCACAACAGAATGCCTGCCATGCAGGCTACTAAGTACTAACTCAGTAGCTCACGCAACAAAATTTGCTATACATGCAGACAACAGTATTTAATAACGAACATCATGCAGCTTGTAATGCATATATATATATATATATATATATATATTTCATATTTTTATGTCTTTGTTTGACATTCGACAAAGCAGCAACACTCGCTAAGCACGAGGCGCGCATAAGTCTATACAATGAACTATAGAGTGCTCAAGAACGTGGTACCCCGAACGAGCATAATATATGATTTCGATATTTTTTGTTGATTTTTTTTCTCAAGGTCTTGCTTACTTTATTTCCTTCCACTTGTGAGCTCACTACGTGATCATAGTGATCAAACGTAGTGTCCAGGCCTTGTGACCCTGGATGGACACTTGTCCATAATAAAATATCGAAATCATATATATATATATATATATAGCTGTGAGTTAACGTACCAAACAAACTCAATTGGTAATAGATTAAGTAGAGGATTATTCAAGGCCGGTCGCCGGCCAACTTGAATTAATTATAGAGATTTCTTTATTAATCAGAAATATATTTAGTTATGTGACAGAGGCACTTGTCGGTGCCAAATCTGACCTTGTAGTGACTTATGTCTTGGTCCATCGTTCTCATCAGCCAGTTCCACAGTAGTTTCCTCTGAGGTGGTATAGTCGTATTGGTCGCACACGCTTTTGTCATCTATAGAGGAAAAAAATTGTGGAGAGAATTGCAATTATTAAGACAGTTTACTTATTATAATATTCTATTCAAGTATTTTTGGGTTTCATATGAGGCCGTGCCGGCATATGCATGCGGGTCAATACGCGGGTCTATCGGATGGATGCAGCTAAATAGTATAATTGAAAACAAAGCAATTACAAACACATGAAGGCCATCAAAGCAACCTAAAATTGGCCAAAATTGAGCATTTGACGATTTAAAGAGAGGAAGTCCGTCAACATTGATCATTAGATCAATAGATTCATGCTTCTCTAGGAATGATGGATACTTAGGTAGCATTTGACGTACACCGCGCTGTATACCAAGATATACATACTGGCCACCGCACTTTTCTGAAGTTGTAATTTTCATGGGAGTAGCTAAAAGAGTTCTACTGTCTTTTGGCAAAGAATGTCCTTCCCTTCTTAAAATTTCAAGAAGTTCATTTATAGGTCCTCATCTACAATGGTGTTTAGTTGCCCAAGTAGCCAGCTCCTTGCGTAAAGTTATTGGTGAAGAAGGAGCGTTAATATCAACTTCAAAGTTTTCATACTCAACGGACTCGTCAAAATCAGAATGCCGATCAGAACAACAAGAAGACGAACTATCTGATAGAATACGTCCTTCAAAACTAGCACCAGCTTGGTTATCACATGGAGGGGAGGAGCTAGCATTACAGGAATCTTCTACGTCTACTTTATCAGGTGCACAACTGGTAGGATCTATTTCTAAGCCAGACAAAGTGCCATTGCCATTTGGAGATTTGATCAGTCTCTCCGTCACTATTGCTATCATGTAGTGCAAGAGCACTGGCCTCAGCACTGCACTTGCGATAACGCCTCCAATATGCCATATATCAATATGCATCCAATATATGCCATATATAAACACAAGCACCGATTGGCTGTTGCACCGTTTCCAATGATCTACAATAGTAGGAAATTGTGCCCAATTACAAATGCTTATACCACTCATTTTATATAATACGTAATTATTTAAGAGACTTTCACTCGAGTATTCCACTAATGGCAATATGAACAACTTTAGGTGGCGGACCATTATAGTGATGGGGGGGGGGCATCACTCTGAAATCTCATAATAAACCTTTCTCCAATCTCGTTCCCAGAGTATGCCAGTTCACAGGTTAGATAGTGGCATGACTCTGGGGAAATCGGATTTTAATCCAAAATGAAATAAATGGCGCATGCGCTTTTATTAGTGCTCTTGTTTATTTCGCTTACTAAATTCGTGTGGGCACAAGCTCACAATCGATATTGTTTGAACCGGATTCTCTATAGTTTTTTATACGTTTAAAGGTGTGGCTATCCTAACCGTAATTTAACCCTAACCAGTAACCCTAAAATTCTAAAAATAGTAACTGTTCCTATATATTGTGCTCGTATGAAACTTTGAGTTTTAGTAATTTGTCGTGTGCATGTAAAAAATCGTGCTTTGTGGCAAAAAATAAGTCGAAAATGCCCTGGATTTGTGGGATTTTTCGCTAATAAATACATTCCCAAGTCTACAACTAGTCGCATAGTCATATAAAATTTGAATATTTAATTCACAATTTTGCGATTGAAATTGCAAAAAGCAACAAGAAACAAGCCGTTGAAGGCTTTGTGAAGCAGTTTTCACTTGTTTTCCCGCGTTTTGTTTCCATATCCTAGGATACAAGGCCTTGTCACGATTTATGAATAAGGTCTATAGAACCCTTTCTATTTTATAACAATTGTAGTATAGAAAATAGTTTGTTTACAGATGAAGAGCCACTCACCTGGAAATACTGTAATAAAATCATTATTATTATTATTATCTTGCAAGAAGCTGGCAAGATATGAGGGGTGGAACTTCTGTGAGTTGTGGAAGCGAGATGTCAGGACACTGGCGGCAGCATTGAAACAAGCTCCAAAACGTGTTGCTGATGCAAACCTAAGTCTCAAGTATTATTTTGTAAAGCTACGTTGTAAATTTGGTAGCAGATCCATAAAGCAGTGAGAAGATAGACAATGTGTCACCAAATCCTTCAAACAAGTGTGCGCATTCGAGGGTTTTTTATCACTATCAAGTGATGGAGCAATGTTGGATGTCTTAAAGATAAACCAAAGATGGGAGCCAGGGGCGGATTCAGCGTCTCAATCTGACCGTAGCATTTTGGATGAAATCAACATGCGGGGCCGGAGGCCACGCCCTACCTAGGGGGGTTTGGGGGCATGCCCCCCCAGAAAATTTTTGAAATTTGAAGCCCGCAAGTACCATTTCCTGCATTCTGAGCATCGAAATTAGATTTAAAATTTGTAGAAAAGTGGCTGTTTTTCACACCAAAGTCAGAAAAAAAACGCACAAAAGTTACAAAATTTATTCATCAACATACCACTTCGAACAACAGATTATCTTGAAAAAGTAAGATAACAGTAGTTCGAAAGTTTTCAAATGTACATCATCTTGAAACAGCGGCCCAACGACAGTTAGGGACAATGTTTATCTGGCTAAGCAGCAGCATATATAGATCATCCCGAAACAGCAGGACAACTTATGGCAGTCAGGAAACTGAAATATTTTCTGTACTGTATATAGATTATCTCCAAGTTATAGGGAAAATGTTTATTTGTAGATCATCTTGAAACAGCAGCACAACGGCAATTAGGAAAAATGTTTATTTGTACTAAAATTCGAGCAATACTGCAGGAATTCGCGCAGAGCTGGGTGCCCAAATTTTAGTACTGCAGGAAATATAATCCACACGAAAAGCTTTGCGGTGTAATATTCACTCGTTGTTAGTAAATAATATAATGTAAGGCAATACCATATACGAACCTACCAGACTGCAGAGTATGGCAGTTTTCGACAAGATCTCGGGTGTGCAAGACAAAAATTCAGGTGTGCAAGTGTGCAATCCTCAGTTAACGTAGTCAAGTGTGCACTTGTAAATAGCTGCATGTTCTAATGATATTAAACAATGATTGTTTATTTGTACAAATAACTAAAATTTCTGCCTCTCAGGAAAACAAAACGTGGTCCAAATTCTGACGAACAAACAAGAATATATATTTCGATCGGAGTTAAAAGTCATTATGAACATGTACAAAATAGCGTGTTTTTGACACACTTTTTGTCCTGTAAAAGGAAAATGTGCATGTCCTTGTAATTGAGTTGTAAATGGAAAAGTGTTTCACTCGAAAATGCCATTTCCGACAATGTAGGGACTCCAAATTTCAAAAATTTTCCGCTCGGCGCCAACCATGGTGGCGCCTCGAGGAAATCGGACCAATTATAAGTTCTCTTGTGCCCAAGCTTACATGCTATACGGTTTTGTTTAATCATAACAACCTGATGATCGCAAAACTCTGCTGTAGATAGAAATTCGAAACTTTAATGGACATTTTTCATTTGCGCTCATGAATCAGCGTTCCCGATATTCAGGTGGTTGTTATATTACACTTGTCTTAGAAGTCCTTATTTTAATGCCTGACAAAACTGGAAAATATTTTAAATATGTTTAAGTGTGCAATACCATTGGCCAAAAAAAACTCGGGTGTGCACTTGCCGTACTCTGCAGTCTGGCGAACCTATAATATATGGGATGCTAATAAAATTAGTTATTATTATTGTATTAAGCAAATGAAAACCATACATTTTGAAGTTTGAACTTTATACGCTTTAAGCCTGGTTCACATATATGCCTGCGACGTACCGGCGACGATGCCGATGGTAGCTTTAAAACGTAAATTATGTGAACATTTGTTCGCCGATTGCCTCCAGTGCCACAGTTACATCGGCGGTAGGCCGGGAAAGTTGACTTGAGACTTGAGTTCAAGGTTCAACTTTGCCGGTATTTCGGCGGCAAGTAGAGGCATAATGATACAGTCACAGGTATGCCGCAGGCATATGTGAACCAGGCTTTACTTTTATCATGAATTTTGTTTTGACAAATATTGAAGTATTTGTTGTTATAGTTCTATTAATCAAACCAAAAGGAACCAACACGGAAAATTATTTGCGCGAATTTAAAGCTGCGCGAACAAGTTTCGCGAAATTGGAATGCGCGAATTTAAAGCTGAACGAAAATGAGTATACAACGCGAATTTTAATACAAGTAAGGTATACAATACATGGATTTGAAACAGCTAACCATATATTTATGATACGTTTAATATCCCAGGAAGCAGGCTCAGCTGTTGTAATTCTAAACTCTGTTAGTATACATGTAAACTACAATATAATATATCGGAGTGTAACTATTTCTATAAATTTCATTTACACTACTCACTAGTCTTTATAGACTACAGGTCTACAACTAATAATTACATGAGCAAAGTCTAAGATATAAAATATATAGGAGATTAACTAACATATTTCTTAATATAAACACACATGGCATGCCGGCAATGGCTATCAAATAGTGTGAGTGGCCATTGATATTGTTCTGCATTTTTATAATGATAGGTTTCATCAGCAAATATATGGTAATATATTCGAGACGCATGAACTGTGTAAAGTTCGATATGTTATTTACATATTTAATATACTATTCATGAGACTGACCTGACACGGAGGTGATTCAAACAGCGCTGTCTTCACAGTTCACATCGCGGGAAATGCAAATTATGCCAATAATCGCACACCAAAAGCTTTCGATCAGAATTCTTTCGCGCACATTTTCGTTAAATGAAACACGTTTACATTCGTTCATTATACACAGAAGATCGTGGAGTCATGTAGAAGCCGCCATATCTTTCTCCTTGGAACGAGCGGCGATTAAAATTTACCGACTATTCGATTACAACGAGGAGCCGACACGACAATAACAAGCCAGCATCGCTCTGAAGTCGATGCGATTATTGCAAACAGTAGCATTTTGCCTCATTCTGATTGGCTTACTTCGTCTGACCGTAGCAAACCAATCAGCACGCCGTATTTGCGAATTTTTGCAATGGTCAGTTTCAATCTGACCACTGCAAAAATTTCCAAATACAGCGCTATGATTGGTTTGCTACGGTTAGACGAAGCAAGCCAATCACAATGAAGCAAATGCTACGACTTCAGAATGATGTGATATAGTACTAGTGCAAAACCCGCAAATACAGGCAGTATTTCGGGCGGAAATTTGAGAAAAACCCGAATTGAATTATCCAAAATGAAATAAAAACTCGATAAAATTGTATCAATATGATTTAGTAAATTTTAAAAAAATTGCATCAAGTTTCAATGAAAAATTGAAAATAACGGCAATTAAAAATAGTATAACGTTTTAGTTTTTAATAACTTTAAAAAAGGTACAACCTGGAAAAATGTATCTCAGGGAAAATCTGACCGTAGCATATGCTACGGTTGCAACGGTCTGAATCCGCCCCTGGGAGCTGTTGCTTGTCCAACATGGGTGCTGTTGCTTATTTAACAGCATTATCGACAAGAATATTTACAGCATTGGACAACATATCTTTAAATTCATTTCAAGTTCTTTAACTTGATATGTACATCACCCATGTTAGCTTCCGATTCAGTGGGCTGAGATACAACAGCTTGTTTGGTTACGGGCACTGTTAACTTCGCTTTAATTTGAATTAACAGTATGTTACTATATTTCTTAACAGCCGCTTTAGTCCATAAATGATTATTACATATTTCAAATTATCAATCTATTTCAAAAAATCAGAAAATGCTTCAAAAGATCTGAGCTACCGAATAGACATCTGTACTCCACCAAGACGTAATATTACATTGTAATTACATAATAATATATAGCAATACATGCATGCAGCAACCCCTTGCATGTATTTCCAAACATTTAATAACAAACAGTATTAGTAATTGATCAACATGATAAACATGACATGGCAACATGATAAATTTAAATTTTATTATATTTTTTGTATAACACCGCAAAAATAGTTAAAAGATTATTGCTTTGAACTATATAACAATGAATTTTCGAAATGTGTACTGTAGGTATGTTGTTCTGCATTTTGTGAGCTTTCTTTTAATGTAAAATTTAACCTGACTCCCTAGGTAAAATGTTTTGAAATGTTCATTTTAGTAACTATAAAGAATAGACTGCTTTTTCCAATAAACTGTTTTTACTTAATTTCTTGGAATTAACGACCACAAATGCTTAAAAATAAAACAATTTTATTGTTTACAATGTTTCGGAGTGTTACTCCATCTTCAGGTAATAAAGATTGCCGCTTTTTTAACTGTTGCACTCGCAATTTACCTGCGCAAGCATTCAAAGATGATGTGTCCGAGAAAATTTAAATTAGCAAAACAAATTAGAATTACAAAATAAAGAAGTTAAATAACAAAATCTACAATATTAATATTATTATTTTTTTCCAGTACTCTTGCAGTAAGTTTTGGCTTTTGATCGTCATGTGACGCCTTATAATGTTTTGATTAGCTCATGTTCTTATTTGACTTTGCTGTTGGATTCGCTACAGATCGGTAGTGTTCTTGAAGCCGTACAGATAATGGGCGACTTGTCTCACCAATGTACAAACCGTCGTCGTCTTGTCAGAGGTCACATTTCATTTCTGTATCCTTGCATGATTTGTCATAAGGTCTTGATTTGATGAGGAGATTTTTCAGTGAACTTTGGGGACACTGAATTAGACGAATGTTCAAGTTGCTTTGCTTTACCACTTTCTTTATGTCGTTGGTGAATGCACTTGAGATGTAGGGAATGGAATGTGGGTAGGGGTTCACTATGATGTTGAGTGGTTTTCTTAAGTTTGTATCTGACTCGGTTGACGTACTGCTGGTTGTAACCATTCCTTTGGGCTCTTGTCTTGAAGGATTGTTCAGCTTCTTGAAGTAAGGCATTGTTGGAACATATAGAAGTGTAAGGTGTTGGTGTTTAAGAAAGGTAGAAAACCATCTTCACTAGGTAGTTCGATCTGGATGAATCTTGAGAATTCAAGTGGTTTTGAATCTGGCGAGCTTCCTCGGAACTGCTGGCAGGGGCGATACAATCATCAATGTTGTGATAAAGTGAAAGATCTGCGTAGATGACTTGGTTCTCAATTCTGTCAAGGAAGAGGATGGCAAGGATTGGTGCTAGGCGATTTCCCATCGCCAAACCTCAAAGTTGGCGATATTATCTTCTCTTCCACGAAAAACTATTGTTTCTGAAAATGGATTTTGTGAGAAGCACGCTTGGCATAAAATAGAGCAAATTCGGCTAAGTTGAGCGCGCGGAAATTCAAAGCGCGCGGAAATTCAAAATGGCGGTGTCGATGAGTGCAGAACAGGTAGTGGAGCAAATGTTTGATGAAAGCGAAGGAGAAGAGAATTTGGAAGAAGTAAATGTTGGGGAAAGGTTGAAACGAGGTTTAAGTTCTGCACTTGTCGATGGGAAAATTGACAAAGAGCTCTTTTTGTCTTCTTGCGCCCACATTTTAGAACCCTTGTACGAGCTTTGTCGTGTTGGTGTACAAGAAGCGTTTGGCCAAGGGGCAAGAGTGCTGGCAAGTCACCCAATACATGCCAGCACAATACTCAAAGATGAAGTAAGGCTGTGGCTGAAAGCCATTCATCGTTGACTGGCCAGGAAAGCAGGCTATAGCAACGCTTACTGTGGCCAAATAAGTTGTGAGATGCCGAGGGAAATTTTTGCCATCTTCGCCAAAGTAGTGCGAAATTCCGACAGATTTGGCGTGCCTTTTTGTTCCCACAGCGACAACAAAAGTACGGAAGTTGTTCGCTTCACGTCCATTCATCTGATAAAGGAACTGTTTGTGTTATTGCCTGGCCTTCCTGCCGAAGAAGTCATATTTTATTTCAAAAGAATCCTTGCATCTGGTTCAAGAAAGGGGCACAAAGTTTGGCTTATGGTTTCAGAGGAAAAGGATTTTATTTTTACGTACAACAAAAACAAAGGAAAACTGTTAATTTTGTTTTATTTTGGAGAGTGGAATGTAAATGGCTTTGCCCAACACTCTTAACATCATGGTATTATATTAGTTGAAATATGTTGTTTATTCTAAGTCACCCCCAGTTAGGACCACCACAGACTAGACATTTTGTTATTGATACCTAACTTGTTACTGACAACTACATTCATGCATAGTATGTGAGGGCCTCTCCACAGGTTAATTGTTAATGTTATTGACAACTATATATTTGCCATGGACAACTAAATTGTCAACAACAACTGAAAACATAGTGTGCAAGTTATCGACAACTAATTTTTGTTTTCTTATGTGGGTCATTTGATTTTTTCATGCAATTTTTGGGTTAATTTAATTTCCCTACCATGGGGCAGCCAATATCAGTAAAATGTGATCAAATACCCCACTGTTGGGCACAACATATGAGTACCGTACTAAAAGGTATGAGTCAAATTCCCAAAGGTGGGGAAACAAAAATCGATGCTCCACATATATCCGACCTCCCCCCCCCCTCTCACTTAACATTGATAGGTGCACAGCAAAAATAAAGGTTAGTTGTTGATAACTCGCACCACACACCAATGTTTTTAGTGTTGTTAACAATTTAGTTGTCAATAACAAATAGTTGTCAATAACTGAAAATTTCTAGTTTATTGAGGCCCTGGGGTAAACAACAACTAATCATTGTTTTTCTAGGTTGTATAAACTAAGTGCAGTTTCTCTTTCAAGAAAGGATACTTATATAGTTGTCGACAACTAAGAGTTAAAAATCAATTACTTGCCTCCATAGTCTTTCGAGATTATCAATTACTTGCCTCCATAGTCTTTCGAGACATGGTCTGGAAATTCAGTAAACTTCAAAGTGATTATGAGCTGGGAGTTTATGTTGAGCCGTATCTTACACCGTGCACATCCTTTGTTTTAGAGGTTATTAACCTAATAGCCGAGCGCTCTCCCCTTGACGAGTAAAATCGTCTGGCGTTAGACAGAGTAAAATACTAAAGTGAGGTGCATCAGGGTGCAATGCGACTCAATGGTTAATAAATAAATATTTAAATAGCATGGTTGAATGACTTGATTTGAAACCTTGCTATTGGATGATTCGTTCATTATACTTACATACAATGTGGTCATTAACTGTGCACCGTGCACAAAACTGCATAAATGCAAACAAAAAGATAGAATAAAGACTTTAGCGGAGTTTCCAAACCATGTTTTGAAAGACTATGTTGCCTCACACACTATGTTGTTAGTTGTCGATAACAAAATTTATTGTCTGTGAAGGCCCCTGTGATGTCAACAGACCTTGGCTGTTTGACAGCACATGCATTAATTAATCAACCAATTTCTTTCAAATTCACACTTACCGTATATATAGTACATATAGTTGCAAGGATATTCATTTTTGGATTGATATATAATATTCAAGATGAGGCAGGATTTACAATAACACAAACAGTTCATTGTATTACTAAATGGTTAATTAACTCATTAGAGTGCATTACTCTCCCCTTGACAATAAAATTGTCTGGCATTAGACAGAGTAAAAGAATAAAGTAGGGTGCATTGCTGCTTAATGGATTAACCCACTGGAGTGCAAGTGGGTTATCCAATGTTGCACTTTGATGAGTTAGCAGGCAATACATTTCCCTTGGCATTTCCCACAGCCAGTTATCTCACTGCAGGCTTGTTGCATGTTATCAAATGGATATCTGGATGTATTCGTTCGGCTTGTTACCAGCTATGGACAAGTCTGGGACAAGTTGTTATCATCTTGTAACAAGATTGATAAAGTCAACAGGCATGTCGGAACAAGTTGTTGCAATTTTGTTAACTTTCTCAACTTTGCCACTTGATAACTTGTCCCCAGCATGGTAACAAGCCGAGCGAACACATCCAGATATCCCCTTGACAAGAGGGATGCAAGGCTACCGGCTGTGTAGTTCAATCACCTGGCATTCGCTAGTGTAAAATACTAGGTACCAAAATAGTGAGTGCGTTCATGATGGTTCAATCTATTTGAATTATCTCCATCCATACAGAAAAGTTTAGTTTAATAATTTATCTCATTGTATTTTTGAGATATTACAGGCTGGCATACAGCTAATTCAATTATACTATAAAGTTATTTTCTTTTCAAACCCAAAAATGCAAAACTGTGACCTTTGAGCACAAAAATCACCATGCAGTGCCCTTGCCTCTTTGGCATATGCAACTTTTTTGCTTCCATACTGTTTTTGTTTTGCTTAGAGATTGAGGTTTTGCACTTTTGAGTTTGAAATGACTATAGAAAACATATATAGCTTACGTTTTGGAAACACAAACAGTGCTCAATACCATAAAGATGGACTAGATATATATGAAAATATATTTATTTAATGATAAACAGTATTTCAAGTTCAAACGATATGTGTAGATCATTCATTAACAACAGGCAGTATACAGCTGTACAGTATAACTGTTAACATTACTGCTTACACTCCAAAGACTACACAGTACACAATAAATAAGTATGTAATTTTTATCAAAAATATATTGAAATGTTAGTAGCAATTTACTGCTACAGTTCTCTTACAATAAATATTATGTGACAGGACACAAACACATTGACACAGGACAATGTCAATGTCATTGCAAGCAATAAAGCAGGATTAATTAATGTATGATTGTATGTCTAGTGTCAACTCATTTTACACTAATGGGCTAAAGTTATTTATAATAATTTACTTAACATTATGTGTACCATATGAAATGTTTAATGTGTGCTACAAGCAATTCACACAATGTTCATTGGACAATGTGTCATCGCAAGCCATAAAAAGCACTATTGAATGTGCCTAACTGTGCGTTCTACTACGCTAATATATTTAAAATACTAATATAGGTGAGTTTCACGTGTCAGTGAATGGTGGTCAAAGTACAGTCAAAATTGTTCACCTTTATTGAAACAAGTATTAAATTAATTTGAACTTATCTTCCCTTCTTATTTTTTGTTCATTTTTTACTACACACGTAATGGAAAGAATCAAAGTTATTTTACTATGATTACTGCAAGTTGACCACCAAGTGCTACCGTCTGGAATTGGTTAGTGAAACCTACCCTTAATGTAATTTAGTTTCAACAGCGGCGGGAGTCAGTGGAGGGATTTCGCAATGCGGTGGCTCAACTTTGCGACGGCACGAGAAAGTTGCAACGAAACGTTTCTCGTGGAGACTACTTTATTACACGGCTTCACAAACTGTATAATGCTCTCAATTGTACCTGATAAGTATGTGAAGTCATTTCAGAAAGCTGCCATCAACTCAGTACAAGATACAGCCAAAATTAATGTGGTGGTAAACATAATACTCGAATATTAAAATACCGGCAGTGCCACTGCAGCCAGTGGTCGAATTTGTTGACGATAATTTATACTACAGTACTGATCCCCAGCGCTGTTTTAGTAATTATAATTATCGCACCCACACTATAGTTATGCAGTTTAGCCCTATAATTACTATGTCTTGCCTAGTCAAGAAGAACATTTCACAGGTGCTGTATGTGCCCACATTGGGTTACGTGTATAAATTGAATAGAAATATATACTGTAGTTTTAGGGGCTGTTTACATGAGCCTTACCGGGAGGGCTGGCCCTAGCAGTAGGGCTAATTTTCACCGCTTGTTTACAGTACATGAGAAAAATCAACCCTACTGGTAGGGATAGCTTCATTTCGGAAGTAGCACTTAAATGGCTTCCGTACGACTCATTTTTATTTTGGCGTCCAAAATCATAGTTTGCCGACTAAATTTTGGAATAAAAGCCAACAGACATTTGATTACCCGTTTAGAACTATATCCTTAAAACAAAAAAAAGCTTCAAAGAGTTTAGTCTAAAATCGATTCGACAGCTTTTTCCATCAGCCCTACTAGGAGGGCCAGCCCTCTCTACTGCTTTTATATAAAAAAGTTCCAGCCCTACTAGGCGAGATCTCGTGTGAATAATAGTGAGATCTCGCCTAGGAGGGCTGGCCCTCATCTCCTGTAAACGTAAGCAATTTTTAATAAGGATTTCAAATAGGACACGTGATCTCGCCTAGTAGGGCCAGCCCTCCCTGTAGGGCTCATGTAAACAGCCCCTTAATTGTATGACTGTATGCCTTTTGGTCAGCCATGTGTATTTCATCACATGAACTTTATCAGTGGCATTTAATTTGAGCTACATGTACATTACACACTGTCCACTGCACAGGACACTGTAGAAGTACAAGAACAAAAGCTCTATATCATGTATACTACACAGTAGCTTATATTTGTATGCTATGACATACGTACTGTACATGTAGCAACTGAGAATATAAATGTTCAAAGACTTCTAATCCGAACAGGTGTAATATATTTAAGTAAAAAAGTATACTTAGATATTTCATATGAAGAAGGCTGTGAATAAGGCACGCATTGCTAACTGAAAGAGAATGGAAGGCAATTGAAGTTAATAGTTATTATATACAGTATTATATTAAATACATCTTAAAACTTTTCAGTATTTTTTATATTAATCATTCAAACCCGAGCTTAAATAATGGGAAGTGATTCATTCTTTGTCTCTATTTTTAAATTACAAAAGTACGATGTCTAATGTAATCTACAGTCTCTTTACCTTCATCTGTTTACTCTCAAGAGGCAATTCGCAGAACCCTGAGAGCATTTTGTGCGATTAAAAAACAAAGGCTTGTGATATGTCATTTCTATAATTGCCCGTTATTTCTATAAAGAGGTCGTGACACACATATGCAATGGAAGTCTTCACAACGAGGTGAATGGAGTTCCCTTGTCTGGCAAATCAGGCCTTAAAATATCGGTCGGTCACGGACATTGTCCGACCCATTCGTCAAATTGTCCGACGTAGAAATAAAACCACCGGACATTCTGTCCGACCTAAGTGAAACTGAGGTTTATTGTTTGTCCGACCCTAGAGTATTGGTGTCCGAGCGAACTGGCTTTGTCCGACGCTTTTTCCACGCACGTAAATCAAAATACTGCTATTATTGGCAAGCAAGATAATCTTGGCTTGAAAATAAGTATGAATGACACAAATTATTTAATATTTTTACAACATTTAGTTCAGAATTGATACATTGTGCTGATATTAATTTGTGTCATTCAGATTAAATTGAACTGAAGGTCATCGGACATCATCATACATATGTCCGACCCAAACTCAAAGTCATCGGACATTTTGTCAGACGGCCCTGTAAAAGATATTTTAAGGCCCGCTGGCAAACAAGATATACACTAACCATGACCCCGAGCTTGTGGGTTAACTCTTGCGATAAATGGAAAAGAAGCTTATAGATTCCATTGGTTTCTATGAACTAAGTCGACGATTATGATTTTATTTAATCAATGGGAAAATACTCTTCACTGGCTCGCACTTCAATCATTAAAGGGCAAGACTAATAGTGCATCGCATAGAGCATGAAAAGTATAGAGATCATTATGAATTACTATCAAATTCTGTTGCGTAATAGGTATGCTATATATTTATACATATTCAACTGTTTCCCAATGATAAACTCGCAACAAACAACTATCAAATCACCAACTCCACAAAACGCGGATTCTGTTGTACATGCACTCTTGGCAGTCTTGCCCTTTAACGAGGCAGTACAGTACGTGGTACTATTAAAGATCTATTATGCATTTTTCAATACTAACCTTAATTTTGTTTCTTAAACTGTGACCACAAAAACGGCATTGACCATCAATTTTCACATCTAGTCCACAGTTGCAAAACTCCTGACTGGTGGTCACACGCTTAGGAATATAACGAAGTTTAGTAGAAGTAACATTGACTTTGGTATTGTAACCCTTTTCGCGGAGCCAAATGAGAGAAATATACTCATGGCGAAATATTTGCTCCCATCGGTATAAATACGCGGTGTTGTGGCTATACCGTGCAATGGCTATATGTTTGGCTTCCCTTCCTTCCATAGAATTTAGTCCCAATCCCATACCATACTTACTTTTCATTTCCTTGGTATGCAATGGAACAACATGGCCAAGGGTCCAAACAGTTGGATTTACAGTAAAAAAGAGGGAGTACCCACGAAAAAAACTGCAACAATGTTGCTCTAAACTACTTACCTCTTCATCAGATATGTTAATACGACTAAAAAGAGAAACAGCATTGCGAAGACAAACGCAAAGATAAGCATGAATGTGGAGTTGTTTAGATTGCATACCAAGGGTCTTTTCTTCTACCAAATCTATTAAAAACATAAAGTTGTGCAAGAACATGCGAGAGTCTTTGCCTGTAAACCTGTAGTCAAATGCTTTACCATTACCCCTTGTCTCATTAAACCACCTAATCACTTTCTTGGATAACCTGGAAAGAAAACATTTCGATCTTAATGCCTCAACATATTTGAAAAACAGTGATATATATGGAACCTGAGCAAAACCTGTCACAGAATTTGGCAACTTTGACAAAGAGAGTGCAATATTTAGAATATTGCGATGGGCAAGAGCACAAGCATTATTCTTCAGATGTAATGGGTCAACATGTGCGCGATCTATAAGTTCACCAATGACTGGTTTAAATTCTTGCCTACTCTTTTGATTTGCTATAAAAGTAGTTACCTTGTTGCGTTTTGTTGCATCTGAAATCTTTGTCTTTTCTAAAGATTTTTTCAATTTTTCCACCTTGTTCGCAACCACAATTCGCTGATCGTATTTCCATGGCTTCCACGTGTGGGATGGTTCAGGGCCATACGTACCTGTTGGTTTTCTTGCCGTGTCTAAACTCGCATCGCCAAAAGAAGAAAAATACTTCGCACTATTGCTTAATTCTCTACCTAGAAAAGCTAACATTTTCATGTCATTAGGCAACTCTGAAATGAAAAACTTAACGTTAACAATCTTACTTTTGCACGAAACCGTATATGTGGTGGTTTCAATTCTGCGGATATCGACTAACAATTTTTGCAAGAACCGTTTCACAGGTATACAATTTTCACTACAATTTCCACCAAAAAGAAGAAAATTTTCGTTGCTACTAAGTACACTCTGCCCAATATTTAAAACGCTTACCAACCAAGCACAAGCAGAATCATCCTTTCCACATGGAGCACCGTCACCACCTAGAGAAATATGAAAAGTATTTGTTTCAGTAAATGTAAGTATCTTATAATAATCACTGGAAAGATAGAATTCTGCCAAACGGACTAGCAGCTCTTCCAGATCACGATAGCAACCACTTACCTTGTCTTTCTCGTCTAAGCCATCACAAAGAGTGTCACGAACACAATACAACTTACCTACATCAATGCTTTTAGTGTATGCAACCAGCCTATGATATGGAACAAGACGGGGGATGGGGCAGTTAGCAACAGTCATACGCACAGCCTTCTTCTTATGAAGCGAATAACCATAGGTGGATGATATATACACAGATTTATATTTTACTTTACCCATTACCCCATTACTATAATAAACTGCCACAGATCGCAACATATTTTCTGTGGTGGATTCGTAAAATTTCACTTCCTTTTTGTACACTTTCGGAAACACCTTCTCTTTCAATTTCTTGCATCTACCAACATCAATAGCATTAAACAATTCATCTTCTTCACATTTACTTTCAATGGTATCAAGTAACCCAATTGTACAAGACTTCTTATCTCCTCTTCCTGCATGTATTATCTCAGCTGCTTTAAATGTTTCTACACTACGCCGCCTTCTTGTCCTCCCACTGCATTTAATATCTCCTGTGCTAACCTTCCTTCTGTGAGTACCTGAACTTCCTCCCTGACTACCTGCTGCTTTCTCCTTCGTCAATTCCCTGCCAATGTCTTCCAAATCCTCTAAACTGTCTACCACACTAGCTATCTGTACAAAGTGAAAGAAGGTAAATGTATAAGTCCTCAAAGTGGCAATGTGCCCAGATGCACCCTACTTTATTATTTTACTCTGTCTAATGCCAGATGATTTTACTCTCTCTAATGCCAGACAATTTTACTTCTCAGGGTGGAGAGTGTTGTCACTCAATGGATTAATCAGACAATCTTCCCATGCACCCAGTTAACTCTTTCATTAAGTCACATTGACCCAGATGTGCCCTACTTTTTTATTTTACTCTGTCTAATCCCCAGACAATTTTGCTCGCCAACTGAAGAGAGTGCTGCCCATGTACCCTGCTAATCCTTTAATTAAGTCACAATGTGCTCAGATGCGCCCTACTTAATTATTATACCCGGTCTTATGCCAGACGATTTTACTTTGTCTAATGCCGGACGATTTTGCTCCGTCTAACGCCAGGCTATTTTACTCTGTCTAAGCCAGATGATTTTACTCTTCTAACACCAGATGATTTTACTCATCAGGGGGAGACTGCTACCACTCAATGGGTTAATCAGACAATCTGCCCATGCACCCTGTTAACCCTTTAACTAAGCCGCATTGCGCCCTACTTTATTATTTTACTCTGTCTAACACCAGATTATTTTACTCTGTCTAACACCAGACAATTTTACTTGTCAGGGGAGAGTGTGCCACTCAATGGCTTAAGTTCATGTACCTTTATTCACCAACTGTACTTTGTGATTTCACTGTCTAATTTACCCGATAATTTAGAGCATTGGTGATTTAGCAGACTATTTATTTGCCCATGTTTATTGTTAACCTTACCTACAGTATTAACTTCTACAGTTTCGTTGATGCCACGACAAACCAGACCAGTGATTTTCTGACACTTGATAACTTCGTGAGAGAGCACTGTGGAAAGTTCAAGTGGTACTTCTGGACCGTCGACTTCAAGAACATTCAATATTGAGTCCTTGATAAAGCAGGCATCTGATTGCTCGTCCAAAAGGGCGTAAACCATGACTCTACGTTCCGGGTTTATTTGATGATGAAGCCAAACTGGAACTATCAGTGAATGACAAAGGGATCGGGTACATACGCTCGTTCTGTGGACTTCAACTCGATTGGAAATCGTTCTCTCCTGCTTCGACTTGTCTTTCTCCGACTCTACGACGTTTGGCTCAGGTGCATTAATGCCTGGCTCCAATTTCGTAAGGAGAGGGAAAATAGAAAAAATCTTTAAAAATTAATTAAATATTGACAAAATACACTACGACTCTTATTTTTGGGTGAGATGTTGGAAATTAACTGCCGATATTTTTCAACTATTTGGTTTCCATGGAAACTGGTCACGTGACAAGATATAGGCGGTGATAATGGAAATTAACTTAATGTTTATAAACACGGCTTGCCGACTTACTAAACATTCACGGATATGTACAAAAATTTTATCACGGAACCTTTTACTCTTATACTGCAATGTGGTAATTAGGAACTTAAAGATTATGCCACTGATATGAAAATATTGCTGTGAATACAACAATGCCTCGCACAATGTCAAGATAATTTGCACTAAAACGATCGTTCCAGATTACAATGCTTACAAATCTAATTGTAGGACCAAAGTTGGCTGTACTCTGGACAAAATCTGCGTATTAGCGACCAACATTAACGTTGTCTTGTAAGTCGGCAAGTCCAACGCGTTTTTTGCGTGATGAAATCGCGCTCGCCATTATCTTTAATATAGTCCCCTGCCGTGAAACAAAATATTATGAAATACAAATACACATTGAATTGAATTGAATTTATTAAAAACTTGAATGGCAGTTTACAAACAAACTGAAAAACTCAAGTAACAAATATTAAAATAAAATAGTTAGATTAGAATATATAAAAATATATGTACAATACAAATTTATGCATTATTGTGTTAAGTTATTAAATTGGAATAGTTCAAGGCAAGTCCCATTTCCGTACGCCGGTTGGTAAAAAACTGTCATAAAATCTACTTGTACGTGTTTTAAAAAGTGGAATGTTTCTAGCATTTCTAAGGTTATATGAATAAGATTTCTTTCTAGGTAAAAGGTCAGAAGTTTTACTTGAAGTGCCAAAACTGTTCTCGTAAAACCGTTTACGCAAGGAAACCCTCCGATCAACAAGAGTGGGCAGATTGAGTTCGTTCAAACTGTCTTTATACGATAAATCAGGATAGATAATTTTCAGAGCCCGGCGTTGAATTTGTTCAATTTGGTCGCACAAAGATACAGGCAATGAAAAATGCCACACGGGGCAGGCATACTCTAGCACAGGTCGTATGAAGCTACAGTATACATTTCTAAGATCCCACACTTCAACGCCGTTTCGTTACAATATTCGAATTGCAAATAGACGTTTACTGGCTTTGGAACATATGTGGTCAATATGCGTCGTCCACTTTAAATCAGCAGACAAGTACACTCCCAGAAGCTTAACAGTGTGGACAACTTCGAAATGTTGATTGTCTATAGATAAAGCAGGGAACGAATGTGGGGCGCTAGACAGAGATATATTGAATTCTTTAGTTTTTGTGACATTCAATTTCATATTATTCTTAACCGACCATTGATTTATGTAGTCGATCTCACGTTGTAAACTGGATGACTGCAAGTCAAATGATTTAATGATTTCAGTAACCGCACAGTCGTCAACATATTTGTACAATGGTGCATTACATCTCAGATCGTTCACCATAATAAGAAAAAACAAAGGGCCTAATTTGGTTCCCTGAGGCACCCCAGCTGCGATTTGTTTCCAACTTGATTTGTGAGTTCCCACTTTAACACGTTGTTGTCTTTCTTGGAGAAAGCTCGAGCACCAGTTTAAAAGCACCGGAGGGACCCCAAGGATCAATAGTTTATGCATGAGAATGTTGTGATCAATTCGATCGAAGGCTTTTGCAAAATCGATTAAACAAGTTCTGATCATCGTGTTTGGTGCTTCCAGGGCAGAAAGCCAATAATGAACTAAGTGTACAAGGGCATGTGTAGTAGACGATCTTTTGACACTTCCAAACTGGTATGGATCGATATGTGGCATTACAATAGGGGCAAGCCAACTAAACACAAAACTTTCGAGAATTTTGCTTAGAACAGTAGTTAAAGAAATCGGTCTGAGATCAGATTCGATAGATTTTGGTTGAGTGATCTTTCCAAGTGGCAATACATCTGCTGATTTCCATAGTTTAGGGACTTCGCCATTCCTAATCGACGCGTTAAAAATGGAACAAACTGGCTGACTTAAATTAACTGCGCAACTTTTCAGCAGCCAATTCGGAATTTCGTCTGGGCCAGTTGCCTTACGCTCGTTAATGCAGGATAGACGAGCCTCCACAGCTTCGGGAGAAATTATGTACAAATCTGGGATACAAGTGACTGGGATCGGTTGGAAATGTAGGGTAGGAATATCGCTAGAGACTCGATAGAAGGAATCACTAATGGCCTCGGCTAGTTGTTTATCCTTGAGTACGGAACCATTTACAAGCATGCTCATTGGAGGTTGCTGTTTTGATAAGCCGGAGAGCATTTTTATGTTGTCCCACCACTTTTTAGGATTAATATCTTGCGTGTGTCGGATTTTGTTTTGGTAAAAACGTTTACGAGCAATTTTACAGAGTTTTGCGGTCTTATTTCGGTAAATTTTGTATTGTTTGGTGTCGTTTCTTACCCAGGCGAGTTGGCGCTTTTTGATGCAGCCTTTGATATCTTGAGTAATCCATGGTTTATCACGGGTGTAGGTTTTAACGGAACGCATTGGAAGGCAAAAATTGATGGCGTTTGAAATCGTACTCTGAAAGACATCGAGTTGTTCTTCGCATGAGTTAAGTCTATAAATTGGCGTCCAGTTTATATGGTCTAGTGTTGAAATCAAAACACGTTTGTTTGAAGCCTTGCATTCACGTTGTTGGATTCTAATAGTTGGAGCGCTGGGGTTTTCTCTACACGATGGTTGCAATAAAATACTACGATGATCAGATGAGCCAATAGGAGGTAAGATGACAGAGTTGTAATAGGACGTCAAGTTGGTGTAGGCTTGGTCAAGGATATTCTTTCCCCTAGTTGGTTCTGTAACGAGTTTTCTTAATTTAAAGGAACAACAGAGGTTACCTGGATGGAACTGATTAAAGTCTCCTAGAACTAGAATGCCAGAGTTCGGGTAAGTTGTTAGGAGTTGGTCCAAGCATTTAAAGATGTGGGACCTAAGGTGCCGGTCGTCGTTACGTGGGGGATGATAAATAATTCCTAGTAGAATAGAGTTAATTCCTCTGGGTAACCGATCAGTTTTTAACACGAACCATTGGCTTTCAACTTCCGGATCGCCCAAGTCGCATACTTCAAGGACGTAAAGGTTAGCACGTATAAAGGTACAAATTCCGCCCCCACGTAAGTCATTATTCCTGTCTTTTCGGTATGTTACATATCCAGGTTGAGATATAAAATTGTTAGTTACATTTGAATTCAACCATGATTCGGTAATAACTATGATATCATATGAGTTAAGCGAGATTAGAGTAGAAATCTCGTCGATCTTGTTTATCATGGACCTTGTGTTACTAAAAAATATTTCAGGAAACAGATGGCCCTTGGGCAACTGTTTTAGTGGAATTAATGCCTTGTAGTTGGGAACGCGTGTTGTAACAGGATATTTCTTTTTTCTCGGTTGCACAATGGTTGGTATCGGTTGTTGTATTGTATAATCATTTTCATGGTTATTGGTTTTTGCACAAATTTGCGCTAAACCAATGTTTCTATTCGTTGTAAAGGAAATGAAGGATGGCGGGGTAACTTGGGAGGATTTGTCACTGTCATGCGAACAAAATTTAGATATGCTTGCCACTCCTTCATAAAATTCCCAAGTTTTGTCCATGGATAATGAAACCGGGGGGCTTGTTGAAAAGGGCGCGGATAAATATGTTTCTCTTTTGCTTGGTTTCTCGCAGTCTGCATAGAAGCGGGTCTTCTATTATATTTATCGGTATAGTTGCCATTATGTACCTGTTGGTTCTTCCGGTATTTACTATTTCCTCGGATGGTTTTCATTTTAGCGTTTGGTGGGACGCGGTACGTAATCCTAGTTGGAATAGGTTGGGATTCTTTATGGGTAGGGGGAATAACTTTGCTGGACCTGGTCAATCGGTGGTTCGATGGCTCAATGTTTTCATTAGCTTTGGGAGGCATGCATTCTTTAGCTGGTAAGGGCTTACGTTTTGAATTGTTTCCCTTGTCGCAGACAACCGCCGGTTGATTGTTTAAAGAGGGACTGCAAAATACGGCAGTTTCACTAGAGCCCTCCATGGGGACACATACTTGGTGGTTATTTACTAGGGAGCTGATAGTAGGACCATTAGTTGTGCTAGGGGCTTCGTTTGAGACAGTTGAGGGCAGGTAATATGATAGAGTGCTACTAATAACATCGTTGGTTTCAGCGTTTTTAATAACGTTATTAGATTTATTCTTAGGAAACGCTTTTTGTTCGAGTTCCGCCAGGCGTGACTTTAGATTTAAATTTTCACTGGTCAATTTACATATATCCTGTTTACATCTGTCAATGGTTTCCCTCTGCTCCGAAAGTTCGAAAATCAGGGCTTCGACCTTAGATTCAAACTCCCTTTTGAAAGTGCCAAAAAGTTTCTCTATAGCAGGCGAGTTGTCATCAACACTCGGGCGAGACGGGGTAGAACAATCAAAGGTTCGGGTAGAAGATAAATTGGCATTATCACTTAGCGGCAATATATTTTGATATGAAAAGTCGATAAAGTCTTGTAGATCTTCAAGGGTTACCTCGCTTTTAGATCTAGTATTGTTGCTAATCATAGATATTTTAGCTGTTTTGGCCACGGTTTGACTTGCATATAACAGGTTATCATTGTTTGAAGCACAAAGGATAGATTCATGACTAACTATACTGTCCGTAAGCAAGTCAGAACTCTTACTTGATTGATTTAATATAACCTCTTTCAAACGGTTACCTTCTTGGCCTTGAAATAACAAAGATTTCTTGTTGGTGTAATATGTAATAGTTATTTTATCGTTTTGAAATGCCTTTGCTGAGCCTCTCGGCGAACTCCATTTCCCATCGGCACCAAACAAATCAAATATCAAACATTTCAGTTCGTCAAAATTTCCTAGCCATTTAATTTTCTTGTCAGGTTGCACTTGGAAGTATTCTTTATACTTTAACAAATTCTCGTAGGTTTTGTTGTTAGTTTCATTCGCACAAACGTTGAGTATTTCACAAGGATCAACAACGACCGCCATGCTTAACACGTAAGTGTCATCGAATGAACTCATGGTATCGTCAGCAAATAAGACCAATTCCAAGGCATCTGAGGCATTGCAAATATCATTAATATATATCAGAAATAGTAATGGCCCAAGCACAGACCCTTGAGGTACTCCACATCTTATAGTATTAAACGAGGATGTTACCCCATTGCATTGAACATATTGTTGTCTGTTTGAAAAATAATTTCTTAGCCAATTAAGTGCCAGGCCACGAATTCCATAATGATTGAGTTTTTCGAAGAGAATTTCATGATTTATAGTATCAAATGCCTTTGAGAGGTCTAAAAAAATCCCAACTGCATATTCTTCTTTATCAATTGCTGATGTTATCTTGTCTATTAAATCAAGTAAAGCTAATGAAGTAGATTTAGTTTTCTTAAAACCATATTGCTTATCAAATAAAATGCCATGCTTATCGATATACTTGATTAGCCGATTATACACAACCCTCTCCAATAATTTTGAAAACATTGGTAAAACCGAAACAGGTAGTTTTGGAATAGGCTATCTGTGCCTGCCTTAAATATTGGTATAACATGGGCAATCTTCATTTGGTGTGGGACAACACCCGCCTCTATAGATAAATTAATTATATGAGTCAGCGGTTTTGCAATAAATTCTATGGACTCTTTTATGGACCACATAGGTATTTTATCGTGGCCCGCAGCAGTTTCCGAGTGAAGAGATTTTAGAATTTCAACAATTTCAGTTTGTTAGAAGTTTGGAAGAACGAATTTATGTTACCGTTCATGAAAGAGGTGGGGGTGCGGGATGAGGCCGGAATGCTGTTAGCTATAGTCAGGTGGCTTACTGAAATTATTGTTACCGGGCGGATAAAAGCACCAAATTTGGGACAGCGCTCCCTTGGGATATAACAGTTAATTTTAGCCTAGGAGCCCTCCCTAGATTTTATCACCACTAACACGACAACTAAATCCAAGATGGCGGCTTATTTCACCAAAATTCTCGTTTCTTTGAATTTTAATAGTAACGATAATGTAAATTTAAGAGTTTTATAAGTCACTGACGCTGTACCTGTTATAGTATACCACTGTATTGATACATATGTTTAACTGTAACTGAATAAATCTTTTGTAAAAATGCTGACTCACAAACGCTGTGTGACAAATTAGACTTAAGGTGGCTCCCTACTGTTTTTGGCAAAAGGAAAATTTTGCCAAATAAACTATTATATATAATTTTGCGAAATATATAGTATATGTATATAAATTATTATAATAATCTACTTGCGGCAAAATATTGATAGGTCACCATAGATTTTTCGACTATGATAGTTTTTTTGATAATATAGGCTAGATAAATGTTGCCGTCATGTTGTTATTGTAATGCCAAGAGTAATGAAAGAATCTCCTCAGCTTATAACCTTTCAAAACAATGATACATAATGGAAACTGCAGGGAGCCTCGTTAAACCATTATGAGAAAATGCGTGGATATATAAAAATTTGCAGATAGCTTTATTACCTTTATTAGGATTATTTGTTCTCGGTATATTTACTAGTGTTGTTTGCATTTGCACTTGCAAAGTGGCGAACAGTCTAGATTTGCCTTAACGCATTTACATTTAGAACAGTCTCCTTTGCATACGCATTTGATCAGCTCTCTACATGCTTTGGATACTTCTGGCATGGTCATCCAAACTGGAACCCAAGAATCTGCAACCTGGGTCCATGCAAAGTCCTGTGGGGATGGAACCACTGGCTCTGCTTGTGTGCTGGTAGTCCAAATTCCAGCTTGGTAGACTGTCCGTCGGATGTGCTGAAGTAGGGCGTCTTGAGTCGGTGGAAGTTTCTCCATTGGTGGACTCTTCTGACAGAAGAGTTCCTTTCTGGTCTCGTTAACAGAGCTCAGTGAGCTGGTTCTGTCATACAGGATTACAGTTAGACGCTCTAGCTTCTGGAAGGATTCGGAGTCCAAGTACAGTTTCTCAAAAGGATGCGAAGCCAGATATACAAACGTTCCCGTAACATCTTCAAAAGCCTGCCATGCCTGCCATGCTGACTTCTTGCCCTTACCATTAAAGGCAGAGGTAGTGTCGCAACCCGAAAAGGCGTGAAACACGGGTAGTGCACGTGACCGTGGCTCCCCCAGACTGGCACAAATTGCATTGATGCTGTAGAATCTGTAATTCTTGCCTGTGCCAAAGGCTACCCAGATGTCGAGCAATGGTTGTACTGCAGCTAGATTGTGGAATGTTCCAACGAGGATGACAACAACGTCAGTGTCCACAGTACGCACTAGGACAGTCCTCTCTCCGTGCTCGAGTGCATGTAATATGTGTACCACAACTCTGGTGTCAGCTTCCTCGTGGTTACAGCTCTGCATTGGACTACCAGAACTAATGGACAACACCGATTGTCCTGATGTGACATACATAGCTGTGGATGCTGGACAATTGAACTGTTCAACTTTGGTGGTAAGAAAGGCAAACAGCTCCTTCTTGTTGGTTGAGTCGCGAAGAA
Source organism: Paramuricea clavata (assembly GCA_902702795.2). Classification (NCBI taxonomy): domain Eukaryota; kingdom Metazoa; phylum Cnidaria; class Anthozoa; order Malacalcyonacea; family Plexauridae; genus Paramuricea; species Paramuricea clavata. Next base: position 9,445 of record CACRXK020000477.1, on the reverse strand, counting down.
AATCCATCCAATTGCCAGGCAACCTGGTCTGGCCAGACACTTTTCTGCGTACACCCTTGCCTCTTTTTACCCTGGTAGACTCCTTCAAACTATCTGAAATGTATGTATCCCACACAATATCTAACCTTCTGGACTCTTGCAGCTGCTTCTCTAGGTACGGTAAGAACACCTTATCCGCATACTCATCGAAGGTACTCGCCGCAGCAGTAGGAAGGCAGTGAACGATGACAGCACCATCCAGGACTTTGCAGTTGTAGGTTGACGGCGGTTCGGTTTGTGCAGGCTGCTCAAGACATCGTAGTAGTTCAGACTTCGCGCTTGGCAAATGAAGATCGCCAAAATCTGAGAGGGAAGGTGGGAAGGACTGAATCTCATGGGCAAAGAATTCACCCAAATCTCCATCCCGGTTCTGCATGGCAATATACAGCTGACTAAAAAGTGCGACGTTGTTCTGAAGAACTTTGACTTTCTTCCCCTGGCGTGATGTTGTCTTGCTATGAGGTTTTTTGAAGAGTGCTAGAGAATTCCTCTTGATCGGGTCGTGGATAGAACGTGTGCGATCTTCAAGTACGTTCTTGACATAATCCTGATATTGCTTTTCGCCTGTGTTCTCCAGAGTTCGGATTGTGTCTATCACAGCTTCATCCATACAGTTGCGGCTATTCAGCGTCACTAGATCAGAGAAGTCGTCTAAGAAAGGATTGCCCATTCGTTTGATGGTTTCGCAGAGGTTGTTAACCTGTTTCTGAAAAGTCACCTGAGCGGAGAGACCTTGCTCATGGTGCTTGAAATTCTTAGGGATCTCAGGATCCTCATCTTGAAGATTCTCTTCTTCAAACTGTGTTAGTAGTCTAGCAATTTCTGGACCCGAAAGCATCCAGCGCCTGAAAGCTGTAGGATTTTCTGTAAGACCAATAGCGCCACCCGAACCTTTCACTGTCTTGTTTTCTTGCTCATGAGCCTGATCAAATGGGATCGCAGAGAAATTGTTTGTTGTCTTGCAAAGTACCCAATGAGAATTTTTCTCAAACTCATCCTTGATGGATTCAGGCAAGGACTTCATATCCTTGATATGGACTGGCATCCATCTTGCATAATTGACATGATCCAAGGCAAAAAACAGTGGTGAGAGTTTCTCCAAGACTTGCACATACAATGGAAAGTTCCTTTCCCTATGAGCCCTGACGAAGATGAGAATGAGGGTTTCGTACCGTAGAATTAGATCCCAGTATGCAAAAGTTGGACTCTTCCGAATCATGTTATTCCTCCACCCTTGCGCGGACTCTTTATCTTTAGGTCCTTCACACAGCATAAATGCCTCGTGCTGGAGATAGTGGAGTGCCAAGAGAGTGACTTGGTGACCATGTCTGGTTCGAGTGAGATGTGCAGCTTTCAAAAAAGACTCGGCAACACCAGAGGACACCACCTCTCCTTCTGTAAGAGCTTCCGTCCAACCAGAACCTTCCAATACGTCTCCCAGTGTCTTCCAAAGGGCCATCTCTGTGTGTAGACCACCAAGCATAACGACATGAAGCTTTTCACCATACGCAACTGGCCATTTCCATTGTACAAACTTTGCCAATGCAAACAGAGGCTGGTCGAATGTGGTGACGGGGATTTGGCCTGGATTTAAATATTCAGTTGCTAGTCTCTGGACATCCATACCATGTTTGATCATTGCGGGTGTGGCGGCCTTCTCATAGAACAAAGGAAGCAGTGCACAAACAGCTGGAGGGTCTTCTACGGGACGTTGCAAAGCAGCGTGATATGCAGCCCAAGCAATGGAATCACTGTTGCTCAGCTTCTGCTTCTCAAGAAGTGGCAGTGCATGTTCAACCCACGTATTCTCAGCTGCGATGGCGTCATTAACGCATACCATAACAGGGCTGACATCACACTTTGGTACATCAATGGCAGTGGTCTTCAGTGCTACAGCTGGGACACTGGCGTAGCTGTCAGGGAGAGAGTATTTCTGTGGTCCGGATTTAGGTGGTATGGTAATCGGTTGTCTGCTTTCGCCAGGATTGGTCTTGGTTGGAGACTGGAAAAGACTGATTCCAGTCCCATGGAATGACGTTACCGCAGTGGTTGAACTAGGATTGTGATCCAAGTTATCCAGCGCCCCAACAGTGAACAAATTCTTTCGAAGGCAAGCGGGGGACACCACTCCATCTTCTTCAAAGCGTTCACAAACAGCAGAAGCGATCAAATCCTCAAGCTCCATAACTCGATCATAGGAGATGCTAATACCCATCTGGTAAAACTGCTGGATGAGTTTCTTGCTCCTTGTCTGCGCATGAACATTGATGCCAATGTAGATTGGAAGTGGTGGCTCGCGTTCTTTCGAGTGCCTCGTTTTATCAGCAGTACTGGCTCCACTTTTTTTTGCATTGTAAAATATACACTGGCCAACAGTGAGGCAAGCCTGTGATTCACGTTTATCTTGATCTTTCAAGTTAGGGCCATTGAGGATCATGGAAACAAGAGACTTGAGGCTTGAAGGCAGTGAGTCCTCTTCACATTTTGGTGGAAAGTTGCCAGTGAATTTAAAGCTTTTATGGCCGAAAATGTCTTTTCGGATAATGACAGCAGCCTTTGCAAGAATAGCAGCATCTTCGGAGAAATCGCGTTTCTTTAGTGCCTCCTTCAACATATTTCGCATACCTTCGTTGAAGATAAGAACAGTGTTCTTTCCATCGTATTGTTCCTGTGCCTCAGGGAAGTGTTCCAGCAAATTATTCTTCAACCTGGTCTTATTGACTTGTTTATTTATTCCAAGGTCCTCAAGACGATTCACGTACATCGAATGGATCTCGGACAGCTTGAAGAGAAGAATTCCAGATCCCACAGCTTTCTCAATATAGCTTGTCAGCTCTACAAATGCTCTAGATTCGTTCATTTTTTCACATGTATCAGCCGCTGTTTCTTGGTTTGACATCCTAATGAGACTGCGGTATCGATTTCGCAAGTTGATCTGGCATTTAAGATGATACTTTGCCTCCATGGCAATAAGGTCACCTCCAACTATTCTAGTGAGAAGTTGAGCATCATTTAGCTCTGTTATCATCATTCGCAGATTGGTGTCTGCATCGTACGTTGAAACCTGATGAAGAACACCTGCCTCTTCGCCGGTCTCGCAGAGGAAACACTTCTGAACATCCAGAGCTTGCCTCTTTTTTTTCCTGGACTCTTTTGCTTCAGACTCATCATTTTCACGCTCTCGTTTCCTCTTTGCCTTACACAACTTGGAATTGTTGAACTTTAAATAGCAGGATTTGTGCCAGGACGCAAAATGACTAGCAAAGTTGTCAGCAGTTTCGTTCTTTCCGAAACGAAGCTCAACTGGAAGTTCTCCTATGTCTCGGAATTGTTCTACATTGCACAGAAAGGATGTGTACGCATTACTCTTTTGATCACTTGTTCCAGGACTCTTCAAAGGGCATTTTAAAGGTTCGGCGGTGTCTTGCTGGCAAATGATGCAGCAATTCCAGTCTAGCAGCGCCATTCAATATAATTTGCAGTCCCAAATTGCGGTACGGAGTAATGATAAACCTGGCGAGTTTTACGAAATGATATAGCGACAAGATTAGTTCATTGTCCATTGAGCAACAAGATTAGTTCAAGGTTAGTTCAATAAAATAGTGTTAATACTAAAAAATTAAAAAAACTAAAATTAACGGAGCTTTTGGTTCATACGTCAATTATCATGGCAAAATGTGAATGAATCTATTTTACAAGCAAGGAATATTTATTCCCTTTAAAATTATAAACATTCTGTATTGTATACATGGCAAAAAACTGGAAGTGTCAACACAGTCACAGCGACATGAGAGTTTTTATACGAATTGATGTATAGCGGCAAGATTAATTCATTGGCTTGTAGCTTCGTTTGGCTTGTAGTCAAATTTATTTAAATAAAACACTGAAAGAATTAAAAAAACTAAAATTTATATTTAATTAGATCCTGAGTTAGCTAATGCTAGTTTACACAATTATAGGTCTTTCAGGTATATATTCAAATATATTGTATGACTATGTCTATGACTATGATCTAGGTTACACAAGTGCTCCGCCAAGGGCCAAGACTGATTATTCAATTCAAAAAAATCTTTACACTTGATATATGGTCGTCTTTCTTGTCTGAATGTAGGTCAGGTTTGGCTAATATATTGTACATTACAATCATTGCACGGAATTGAGTAATGCTTCTTTTTCATCTACGTACTTATTTATTTATTATTTTTCCACGTACTGTATTCAGAATGTTTATAAACTTTATTCTTTACGGTTATATAAATATTCCTTGCTTGAAAAATAGATTTATACACATTTTACCCGGATGATAGACGTTTAGTGCGAAAGCTTGGTTAAATTTTAGGTTTTTAAAAATTTTTTAGTGGTCTATTTTATAAAATTTTATCATCCAGACGAAGCTATAAACTAAATAAATTGTTTACCTGGCTACAGGACTCTCTTGGTCTTGGATATATTGATTCTTTCAGCCGACCCACAACGTTTGCATAAGCATATTCTCACGGAATTTAAAAGTATATTAAAAAGTATGTGTGAAGTTCTTCAAATCGAACACATTGGTGTTTTGTTTACAACGACAGGTTGGCGCCATTAATGTAACAAAATAAACGCACGCGAGTTTTAGCTTAGTTATGCAAGTTTGAGATGTTTTTATGAAGAAAATGAAAATCAGCGACCTTCAAAACCCCTAATTCGGAACAATCCTGACATTTTTACGACACCTAGAAGCCAAAAAGTGTTTAATTTTTTATGGATGTCCGCCATCTTGGATTTTGATAAATGCTCAGTCTACGTACGCGAATCTTTTTACGATTTGCGGGAAAATTTAAGATATCTTAGGAGGGCTCCTAGCCTAAAATTAATCAATAGACTTAAAGGCAGTCTCATGCCAAATTTGGTGCTTTTATCCGACAGGTAACAAAAATCATAAAAAAGAATACTAAGCCACCTGACTACTAATTTCGGGCCAATATTGGTAAAATAATCACAAAATTGATTTGCAATGGTTATAGGGTTTGTAATATCCCCATTAGACAGATTTAGAAAAGACGACGCGACTTCTAAGATGACGTGAGATGGCGTGAGAGAACTGGGTCGGCTATGTCGTCGTGTTGTGAATGTAAAGTGATTTACATTTGGCAAGACGACGTAAAGACGACGCTGTAAGCTGCACAATCGAAACTATCGAACTTCAGTGCTGCCATTTTGCCAATTTTTCAGTGGTTATACAATTTTTAAGCGGACTGGCAACCAACTAAATTTTTCGAGGAAAATATGAATAGTTCTGAGCCATAGCGAGTGTTTACATTTCAAGAACAATATGGAGATCGATAAGTTACTTGTTGAAACTTCGTATATTTTTTTCGTAATAATGTTTTTAAATCTGTATGTATATGTACATGTATTAAGTTTTAAAACAAAATAAATTTGTGTCGTTACATTTCTTGTGCTATCGTCATTATGTCGTGATATTTTTTACAATATAGCTTTACAATATTGCCAAAATCATGGCGGTTGGTGGCCTTCAAGCTGTCCCGGATGCTTTAATTTTTGCCTATGCTGAAAACCTAATAGACGAGGAGGAATTTGCGTTGCTGTACGACCACAATCGATCAAAACCGCTTTTTCCATACTGGAAATTTTATGAGTTCAACTTGGACACTTGGAGCGACGTTGAATGTGAAACTGAGCTACAGTTTAAGAAAAAAGATTTGGCGTCACTTAAGCAATCTTTATGAATTCCAGAGGAACTTGTTTGCCAGCAAGGGACGGTCTGTACTGGCATGGAAGGATTGTGCATTCTCCTGAAAAGGTTGGCATATCCTTGTCAGTACACAGACATGGCACATCGGTTTGGGCGAAGTCCATCTGAGTTATGTCTCATTTTCAACCTAGTGCTGGATATTGTTCATGAAACCCACCACCATCGCCTGGAGAGTTAGGATCAGCCTTTCCTCACCAGCTTTACACCTATGCCCAAGCAGTGCATCAACGTGGTGCCCCTTTACAAAACTGCTTTGGGTTTGTGGATGGGACTGTAAGACCGATAGCCCGACCTAAATACCACCAGCGAATCATGTACAATGGCCATAAAAGGGTACATGCTATCAAATTCCAGAGCATTGTACTCCCAAATAGTATTATTTGGTAATCTTTCTGGCCCATATAAAGGGAAGCGTCATGATAGCACCTTGCTGCACGAGTCTGGTGTTTTGCCCAACCTAAGACGCATTGCCTTCTACAATAATGAGCCACTATGCCCTTTATGGTGACCCAGCTTATCCTTTGGGAGTACACCTTCAAGGGCCATTCAAGGAACCGCAACTAACTCCAGAAATGCAAGAGTATAACAGATCAATGAGCGATCTCAGAGTGGCTGTAGAGTAGATGTTTGGAAACATCACCAAATATTTTAGTTTTGTTGACTTTAAAAGGCAAATGAAAATTAATTTAAGTGCTATTGGGAAAACATATGTTATTTGTGCTTTGCTTGAGAATGCTCATACCTGCCTTTATGTTACCATTGTTTCAACTTATTTTGGACTTCCACCACCTTCTTTGCATCAATATTTTTGGTGAGTGATGACATTTCTATTAATATAACTTTTAAATTTTTGACTAATTATTGCGTAAATACACCAAATTGCATCTTGTTCCAAGCTATGAGTATTTTACATCACCTTTTGATAATACATAGCTCAAATATTGTTTAAAAACATGTATTTTATTCAAAATTCCAATTCATTCAACACAATTATATACAATCAATAATTAATAATATTAATATTACAACTATATTGCATTATATTATTTTACATTCATTCAACACAATTATAAACAGTACTTGGAAATTGCAATACTGTGAATACTGTAAATCCTCTACAAAGGCCCTAAGGTCTATATATGATTTGGTTGAAACATATATTACACAATAACCCATTTATGTCATTGAGTGGCAGCAGGACTCACCCTGACAACTAAAATTGTCTGGCATTATACAGAATAAAAGAATAAAGTAGGGCGCATTGCCACTTAATTATATGAATTATAAACATACCAAGCTATACCAAGTCATATGTTTAAAATTGAGAAGATTTACAGTATATATTTTTCAATTCAACTTTTTAAATAAATAACAGAATTCAACTTTTTAGATAAATAACATTTTTAAATAAATATTGGACAACTTTAAATGTCAAGGAGCTGTTTACATGAACCTGGCTAGTTGGGCTGGCACTGTTAACCAGGCTGAGACTGAATCAAGCATATATGGTGCAAAAAAACCTGTTCACATTTTCAATTTAACACCACTTAATCAGCATGAACACCTTAAATTAAGTTCAAACAACTAGTTATCCAAAAATACTAATTCAAATAATGTTGCATGCAAAGAGGTTTTTTGCTAGCCTGGTAGCAGGGGCTGGTGACTATACATGAAAAATATCAGCTGGGCAACCCGATTGTCTCAAGCAAGATCCCCGACAAACAACCAGGCTCTGTTATTAACCAGGCCAGCCAGGCTAAAGACGCTCATGTCAACAGTCCCTAAATGTCATTAAAATGCATTAAATTGTTCTAATTATTGGATTGGTTATTTTTAAAGAGATTTACAAGTACTTGTGTTTGTTGTTGTTGTTGGATGATGGCCAGCATCTGTTGTTGCGTCATTGAGAATTGTTGTTGCTGTTGCTGGTAATCTTGTTGTTGCATGATTTGGCTGACCTGTGTATTATTGTTTTCTTGCATCAACTGCATTTGTTGCACAAACATCATTTTCTCTTCCCTTTGACTGACCCGCTCCTCTCCTCTTTCTTTTAATTCCTCTTCTTTCATTGTTTTGTCGAATTCTGCCTTTTCCCGTAACCATTCAAATGTCTCTCCTGACTTTCTCCTCTTTTTCTCATTATCATCATTTCCATGCAGTTGTCGCTTTATTAATGGTTATTACAGGTGACATGTACTTCTCCAATTGTTTATGTATTTGTCTTTTTTTTCAATATATGTAAGATTGTAATACTTTGAAGTACAATAAAGTTGTTGTTGTCTTGTTTCACCAATCCGTTCCATCGCTCTTTGCCTCATCTCCAATGCCTGACCTCTTTCCTTTTCCACAGTTGCTTTCTTCTGGATGTTATTTTCTTCTACTCTTCATTCTGTCTCCTCATTCACCTCAGTCAGCTCCTCCAATAATGCATCTCCTTCTGTTAATTCCTCCCCACTTATCCCAGTCGCTCTCTCTTCTTCTGCCATTTTACTCTTATGCCTCCTCTCAAGCATTCTGTATCTGTCTCGCACAGCACGTGATGTGACCTCGACATTTGGGAAGTTGTTCCCTAAATTATTTGCCACAAGCCAACATGCTCCCCTCTCCCTCGACTTTGATTTATGCTGCAGGACACCCTCAGCAGTTATTTCCTTAAGCAGCAAGAGATCCTTGTTGTCATTCCAGGTAAACACACGTCTAAAAAAATTATAAATAGAAAATGAAATCCAGGTCAATGCAGTTATTCAGACATTTACACTCACTACAGTCTGATTAAATCAACACACCTCCATTTTAAAATTCTCAGAAGGATTATAGGGGTTGTGAGGATTTATGACCTAATACTATAGGCTATAATTTTATGTTTTAATATAATCAGTTCAGTAAATATTTATAAAACTATAGTTGTACAGTATAAATATTAAGTACTGTTTAATAAATGAGTAGGAGTGTTTTATCACATATAAAACACAACGCGTAGCAGAGTGTTTTATATGTGATAAAACATGATCCTTCTACAACTTCTATCATCTGCAGGACGAAATAATTCAAACGTCGAGATTTTGCCAGATTTGACAAAAATGATTATACTGACAGAAAATTTATACCCTATATTCTGCAGCCAAATTTCCAACAAGCATTTTTGCACCAAATTTATTATTTTACTCTGTCTAACGGAAGACAACTTTACTCTGTCAAATGCCAAATCATTATGTTTTACTATATGTCTAATGACAGACAATTTTATTTGTTAAGTGGAGAGTCTGGCACATTAATGGAATAAATATTTAATAAAATAACAAAGTACTAAAAGTAGGGCACATTGCTTCTAAATATGCCAACACAGCAGCTTTTGCAGTTAATTATTAACCTTTCAATAACCAACACTGATCTTGATGAGTAAAATCATCTGATAATTAACTATCAAAGTACTGAAAGTGGGGAGTGTTAGGATGAATTGCATCTAAATGTGTTAACAACAAACAATGCAAAATAGTCTGGTGTTAGACAGGCCAAAATATTGAGCTTTGAAAAGAGCAGATTAGTGTGAATTGGGTCTTAATGAGTTTACACATAACACAGGGGGACAGCAAGATAACCTATCAAAGTTGTCCACTCTCTTTCACAAGTAAAATATTTGATCTGGTG
>CACRXK020000476.1:47189-80916 GCA_902702795.2 Paramuricea clavata | reverse complement strand
AGATAGATAGATTGTTTGTTTAATAAGATTAACACATAGCAGCCAAGAGGCTGAATTGCGTGCTAAATTTTACAAGAGAAATGATTAAATTAGTTATTCAATATTTACAGAAGTTTAAAATTACATTACAATTTATAATTCTATATTACAGAAGTTTAAAGTTACATTACAAATTAGCTATGAAACTAGTAAATTTCTAAAAAAAAGTTAGCCAGTCTAAAACTGAATATCAGAATCGATTGTCAGTTAATATTATTGATATGCCTTGCAGATGAAGGGAAAAAACTGTTTCTAAATCTGTTCGTTTTGGTCTGAGGAACAACAAAAGACCTTGAGTGTCTAAGGTCGTAATTTGGAAAATATCTAGATGGTACATGATTATGCATATTAGCTACTGGTGTTGTGGTGATTTCATTAAACAGTTTCTCGCATGCATCCACACGCCTGTCACTTAATGGTTTGATGCCCGATTTTTGTAAACAATCCGCATAACCTGTCAGTGGATAGATGATTGATAAAAAACGCTTTTGAACCCGTTCCAGGGCATTAGATAAGTAGGAAGGAAGGGCGAAGTGGAAAACTTGACAGCTGAATTCCATGACTGGTCTGACGCAGGTAGTGTAAAAATGTATTATGTCAGCTTCAGGTACATGAGCACGTTTCAACTGAATAATAAAATAAATCCGTTTGTTCGCCTTCTTAACTATGTTAGTTATGTGTTGGTTCCATTTTAGATCTTTAGAAATTGTCAAACCTAGGATTCTTGCGTGGTTCACTGTCTCGATTTGGCCCGAGATGATCTTAAGGCGCGGAAATTCTTTCTCAGGTTTTGTAAAACTGATAACAAGTTCCTTGCACTTGGAGGCATTTAATTGCATCTTGTTTTCTACAGACCAATTTTGAACACAATCGACTGTATCTTGAATTTTACTGTGTGTGTTGATGTAAATGATTTCAGATACCGTAGCATCATCGATGTATTTCCATCGCTCATGATGTGGGGGGCGTAGGTCATTTATCATTAGGATGAATAACCAAGGTCCCAATTTGGTTCCTTGAGGGACACCGGAAGGAATGTCAATCCATTCAGACATACAGTCTCTTGCAAGTTTCACCCGTTGTTGCCTGTTCATCAGAAAGTCAATTACCCAACGCTTAATGAAATTTGGCATTGGCAATTGGATGATTTTCGTGGCTAAGATCTTATGATCAATCAAGTCGAAGGCCTTCTTATAGTCAAAAAGAACCACTCTTACAGCGTTTCCAGTTCCATCTGTGGCTTGAGTCCAGGCATGAACCATAGAAATTAAGGCTTTTGTAGCAGATGATCGAGGGATGCCACCAAATTGAAAAGGATCAATTGACGACAACACTGTTGGAGCGATATATTTTTCAACAACAAACTCTTCTGCAAGTTTAGACAGAACCGGAGTTAACGAAATAGGTCGGAGCTGTTTGCTTATGTCTTTAACAGGTTTCTCTTTCGGAATAGGTGTAATGTTAGCTTGTTTCCAGCATGAGGGCAGTCTTTTTTGCTTGTAGGACGAATTCAATAAGTCCGATACAGAGGGAGCAAGGGTTTCGGCATAATCACGAAGAATCCAATTGGGGATATCATCAGGGCCCGGAGCTTTATGCGGGTTCAAGCTTTTCAGTTTTTTCAAGACCGATGCAGTATTTGTCAAATTCATGTTTACATCTAACGGATAATCAGGAATCTCCTCAAACAAGGTGTTCAAATCTGTAACATTTAAGGGATCATAAGTATTCATTGGTTCTATTAGGCTTTTGTTAATTAAATCTGCAAAACCTTTGTTTGTTAAATGTTCTGTATCTTCGACATGAAGTTGGTTAAGCAAACTGCCAGATACAGGTCTCATACCGGAGATACGTTTAACCTCTGTCCACCAAGATTTGGGGTTAGACTTTTTCAGATTAGCAACTTTTGAAGCAAAATAGTCTGCCCGGCAAGATTTTCTCATTCTATTCACTTTATTTCCGTAGAATTTGAAAAGAGTAGTGTTATTAGATGAAAACGCACGTTGTCGAAACTTGATCAGCTGTTTCAATTTTTCGGTTATCCATGGGTTGTCGTTGCGATGGAATTTAACGTGTTTCTCAGGCATAAGGATGTCATAACCCGTCTTTATTGCAGAGCATAAGATATCACAATTCTTATCGCACGGTTCGGAGGAATCGATAAGTTGCCAGTCAAAGTTACTCAGATATCGACCAAGTTCTTTTTTGCGTGATTGACGTATGTCTCTTTTTATTACTGTCTTTCTACTTGTGGTTTCTGATGATGTTTTAACTTTGGGCTCAACCATTATCACATTATGGTCTGATAATCCGAAAGGAGGGAAAACCATGGCTGGTTGTACATCGTAAAATTTATGCATGTTTGTAAGTATAAGATCCAAAATCTTGGCACCACGAGTTGGTTTATCAACCAATTGTTTTAACTGAAAATCTCGGCAAAGATCTTTAGTGTCAAAGTGGTTAAAATCACCAGCAATAATAATTCCACAGCCTGGAAAAAGACTTTCCAGTAGTGTCAGTGAGTCTGATAGGTATTGAAAAAGATCTGTATTGCTGGAACTTGGAGGATGGTAGACGCACGCAGAAACAATGCCGTTAATTCCCCTTGGTAATCTTGGTGGTCTAATGTGTGTCCATAAAACCTCAAAGTCTAAATGTTCAATTTCAGGTAATCGTTTGAAACGGATGGAATTCTTTATGTACATGCAGACACCACCGTGGATACCAAGACTACGATCCCGCCTCACGAGGTGGTAATCAAATAAAGTCGCGTGGGTGTCACAAACGGACTCTCGCAGCCAAGTTTCAGTTATAAAACCCAAATCAAAACTTTGTGCAGAGGTCAAAATACGTAGCTCGTCAAGCTTAGGAACTAGAGACATGACATTGGTTAGCATAATTTTTGGAACGAATTCAGTTCTTGGAGAATGAGTTTTGGTAATAGGAATTTTAACAAGGTTACTGAGATTTCGAGTACACATTGGTTTGAGTCGGCCGAAATGCTGTCTTCTAGACCTTCCCATACCGTGTACTGTAGAAATGTTTTGCAAGGGTGTCTCCGCCATTATACAAGGGTTGAGTAGCTCCCATTCTGGGTTGAGTTTATTTTCTTCTGAGTTGTGTTCATGTCATGATCTTTTGGTCGCCATGGTTTGCAAGTAACAAACGTGGGCCAGAAGTTTTCCTTCTCCACCAGTGCACTGGCGCCTGAGGGTATATGGAGTTTACACGAAAGAGTCTCTCGACGGCGGCTTCGAAAAACCGAGATATAAGTGGGGAAAATATTTCTTTGATTAAGGTAAGAAAGGATTTGACTTTTGTTTACACTTTCAGCGATTCCCGTTACGAACAATTTCTTAGTCTTACCACGTTTACGCTGAACTCCAATAAAATCATCAGGCGACTGTCCGGCCTCAGAAACCACACTCTGCGAGGTATGCTCCGAATTCTTGCTTAGGTTATTCTTGATAGGATCTTGGTGGTTTGTTTTGGTAGCGGTTTGATTAGCCGTTTTTTCTGCGTAGGTAGGGTGATGTGCTTTCGTACTATTATTATCTTCTATAGAAACATCAGCGGATGCACTATTTGGGTTCACTTCTATAGGATTTACGGAAGCATTCCCGTTTAACTCATTAAACTGATTATTGTATTCTTCACGATTAATTGGCCTTGGTTCGGTAGTGCTCCCATTGTTCGTTCGAGGATTAGTCGATTCTTGTATGACAAAAGAATTATCAACACCAGCACTGTCGGCATCTACATAATCAGTAAGCTCGTCCGATACGCAAGGTTGCTTTGGCAAAGCGGAAATATCAGAACCATTCTTGTTTTTGTTCACCAAATCTTGTAACTGAGAAGTTATATACGAGATAGAGGCCGATAGAGACTGGATTGCTTCGCCATTGATTTGTTGACCCAGTTTTAGATCTTCAATATCCGTATGCACATCATCACATAATTCATTTGATAGTTGAGTGTGGGCTGAGGCAAATACTTGTGAATTATTTGCATGATAATTACACATCCGTTTACATAACTCTCTCATGATTTCGGTCGCATTTTCTCCATTGATGGAAAGCAATCCCTTATTCTTTCTCCATAGTATAGTTGATGTATCACAACTAAACAACTTCCTATCACCTCCAGGCTGTTCCCAAGTTCCTTTGAGTTGTAAATCTTCACTTACAAACTGTTTTAGAGACTCATAAGTACCTGACCATGCAATGCATAGCTTATCACTTAAGCTGGTTGCCATATTGTTCATTGTACAAATGAATAAACAACTTTCAATCGCTAATAATCGTCAGGATAGTCTTTCATATAATTTTTCATCCATTCAAGTGTGTTGTATTGGATTGTATTACAAAAATTTTGAAATTTTAGAGAGCTCAACAAAGCACGTCTGCTCACGATAAGGGGGGGTGTCTTTTCCAACAAACTAAAAATAGCTCGCGCACAAAATTTAAATCTGCAATCATATTTTGAGTTAACAGATGGCAAATTTGTCGGGATTTTCATTACTGTACAAAATTTCAGACTATTTGCATGCTTAATTAATGCATTTGCCTAATTTGCATATGTCAGCAATATGCAAATTAGGTAAAGGCATTATAAGCATGCGAAAAGCTGACTTTTTAGAACAAAATGAATAGTTAAAGGGCTTAAACTCAACCAAATTGTCTGAAATTTTGTACAGTAATTAAAAACCCGACAAATTTTCAATTTATTAACTCAAAATATGACAGGTTTGAAATTTTGTGCGCGAGCCATTTTTAGTTTGTTGGAAAAGACACACCTCCCTGGTTCACAAAATTTGAGTTCGAGAATTTTTTTCATTATTTTACATTATAAGTACCCAAAGAAGCTATATATATATAAAAAACCAGATACAAATAGGTGTTTTGCGAAATTGAGAGCAATTTCAAATCTGTTCAGTTTTTTTTATACACCCTGTATATATATATATATATATATATATTTATATATATATATATATATATATATATATATATATATATATATATATATATATATATATATATATATATATATATATATATATATACTGACAGCTTTTTGGGTCTTTATTGACAGGAATAAAATCCAGGCTCATATATACATGAGTATTATAAATATATATAGTACTAAATATTGTAAATTTATATAGTTTAATTATATATATATTAATTATATTTATATAGTTAATTTATATATTTATACCCCATGCGTCAAACGGGAAATAGTATGAATATTCGTGATAGAAATTCCGACCCTTCAAAATTCCCCTGGCCTCGTTCCGTGTCAGAGCATTTTTTAAGGATTTTGTCCAAAGGTACTCGTTCACGAGTTTATGAATCTAATCACTAATTAGGACGTATATATGCCTTTTACGTTTAACATGATTGCGACGTTTCTACTGAAAATGCTGACATTTTCAACATTAAACCTATTACGTAACATTTAGAAATTACTTACTTCATTTTCCATTGCAAGCTCATTCCATTCTTTTTCTCCGTGTACAAACAACTTTTTATCCTTTGAGCGATAAAGTAAGAGACCTGGGGCTGAATGAATCTTCTTCACAGCCATTTCATTTGGAGCTACTAAAACCTACAATACGACATGCAGGGTGTAAAGTTACTAAATATGACCAAATTCTAATTTGTAAGGCTTTTTTGGTATAAAATAGGTAATTGGGCAAGTATACTGGTATAAGACATTGTGTAGCATAAATAATGAGAGAACCAGTATTCAAAATTGGTTGTTCTTTTCTCCAACTCCTATAGTGAACCAGGGGTGAACATGCATGTACGTAATATATAAGCTAGGGAAACTACGATTATATATAGGAACTAAACATATAGGAGGTGAAATATTTGTGGGACACGATAAAAGGAGAGGATATAGGAGCGAGAGATTGAAAATGAGTAGGAAAGGTAACCCTGTACGCGTTTCGACCTAACAGTCTTCTTCAGCAGGGTATTTGGTAGATAGAGTTTGCAGAGGAGAAGGAAGGAGAGTTTAGGAGTTCGGATAATAATGTGAAACCAAGAGAAAAACAAAATATTACAAAGTTATTGAAAATAACTAATTACACAGTAACAAAAATGCATGAAAGGTCGAAAGACAGTGAAAAATGATGTAACTATATACTATACATATTAATAGTCAAGTTATCCTACCAGAAGGGTCGTGTTCTAGCGGGACATTCCAACACCGCGTACTTTATTATTCATCTTTGGTAATAGTGAAGTAAAGCAAATTTGCAGGTCCTTCAAGAGGTAACTTACTCAATAGTATAGCGAGACTGGATGATTGTGATGGTAAGGATGGAGTAAGATTTATTTCGTTTAGTGTGATCATGCGCCTGTATAGGCATGATTGCATCCTAATATGGTGTATAGGGAGCTTAAATGACAGGGATAGGGGCGTTTGGCAATTAGTGATCCATTAGGGATAAAAATTAATGATTATATACATCGTGCAGGGTTTGATTTTATAAATATTATATTATGATTTTATATGATTTTATACAATAATAACTAAAATATGTACATATATTACAAAACCAAAACAGAAATTAGTAAATGACCGATACGATATGGCCAAATGTTAGCTACAGTTCGGGTGTCGATTTTGCCACGTAGAGGATCCAAGTTCATCATTGTACTTTATTATTTTAGTAATAGAACATGACAAGCGTGCTATGCGTAACTTAAACAAGGAATGAATGATCATATGAAATTCAATAAGAAAATAAGAAATATTCTGGTACGTCATGCGCTGACTTTTACTTAATTAAATCTACATACGACGCGTTTAATACGCCTAAGGTATAATATGTTGACATGCATTAAAATGATTCAGAATTAACATGGTCATGGTAAAAGAAATATTAAAACTAGTGCGAATAACCGTCCAAACAACAACAAAAATGAATATATAGGGGCAGCATGCACGTAAGCAAAGTGCCAAATACAAATAAACAATTATTCATTCAGTCTTACCGCTCCACTTTTTCTAACTTCTTCAGAATAAGCACAACTTCCCTATCGGAAAAATTGAAACAAACGATCTATAGCATTCCAAATTATCACCTAGGCTATACTGCATGCTATCACGGAGATTCTGCATAAATTTCAAATGCCACGCAAAATACACAATCTGTCGGCGGAAATTTTGACTCCAAAAAGGATTAAAAAAATACCAGTATTGAGTGTAAACTGCAGTTTTGTCTGAAATTCAGAAAGCGTTGCCCCATATCATGCACCGGTAAAATTCCGCCACTGATGCAAATGACGGTCTTGAATGATAATATAATGTACCTTTTCTTCGATTCCTGTGTCTTCGTTTATTCTGTATGTATGCTTTATTCCATTAGAGTCTGTCTTTATGTATTCAATACATTTTCTCCAAGCACGTTTTGGAACTGAAGAGCGAATCCATATCCAAGTGTGAGCATTTTTTGTGACGGTTCCTCCATTTATTGCTGTGCAATTCTTCAGACAATAGTTCTTCGTACCCCTTCTTGGTCCATAGCATGCACAGCACTGTGGAAATATATTATTAAGATAGAGATCAATCGGCGACTGTTATAATTATTTAAGCGCGGCGAGCATGCAGGCTCCTTTTTTTCTAGTGCCGGTTGCATAGCCGAAATATTGAGGCAATTACATGGGCGAGCAAGTTCTCTACTTGACATAGAAAAAGCCGTTACTCGTCAGCAAAGTTGCCTATGTGCAGACGACAAACTAAAACTTGACACATATTGTCATGTAGAAAACCTGCTCGTCTGTTTTTGGAGAGAACTGGTTTTAGAAAGAAACCCATTTTACATGCAGAAATCGGCAAAATGGGGTCACTTTTTAGATTCTGCAGCTGCATGACAATTGTATAATAATTTTTAATGTAAACTGAGTAATGAAGCGTTTACTGCATATTATTTTTGTTTTACTGCATGAGAACAGAACACAAAGCATCACGTGACCATCCGAACTTCCCAGAGAAAAATCTTCTGCAGGAAATAACAGAATTATATATAGAGGATATTACACGGCGGCACGTAGATATGACTCATCTTCGAGTGGTGAAAACAATATTTTACGAAGGAGCGCAGCGAGTGAGTAAAATATTGTTTTAACACGAGACTGATAAAAGTCATATCTTCAAGTCACCGTCAATGTTCTGTTTATTATATGGTCCGAAGCAAAAAATTGTGAAATTTCACGCTCAAAAGCAAATTAGAAAAAGTCACGTGATCGATATCTTCACTAGTGAAGATATGGAAAATATCTCACTGTATATTTTTCAGTATCTCACTCTCTACTATATAATAAGTAATACACTGACCTTGCCGTCTGAACAGCCAACAAACGATGTAGAACTGTACAGAATTCCTGAAGTTGATGCATTTTTATAGGCACTATAACTAATTTAAAAGTGTACCAATTATAGGCTATTTTAGTAGGCCTAAGTGTGAATAAGTAATGAATATATCGACAAATCCGCGCAATATCTTGCGCACTCTTCAATCGGTAATTAGGAAAATATATCAATCATGTATAGGCAGTATAGCTATAAATGAACATCAAGTCCAAAAATAATCATTACAATTTAATACAAGAATCCATCAAAGCATAATTATACTGCATGCAGATCAGCTCAGTTTAAGTATTTCTGCATGGCATATATATATATATATATATATATATATATATATATATATATATATATATATATATATATATATATATATATATATATATATATATATATATATATATATATCATATTATATATATATATATATATATATATATAGGGTGTATCAAAATAAACGCAATTCATCTTTTGTGCTTAATAACTTTCGAAATACTATTTCTAGTTAAACGCTTTTAGGCTTACTTCAAAGCCGGTTCTTTTCTCTTTCAAACAAACTATTATCCTTGTCTCCAATGCTAGTAATAATTGCACAGGAAAAGATTTAGTAGGCCTAAAACCTATCATTTTTAGTTGCTGTTTAATTATGCAAGTTTACTATGTTATTGTTTAGTCGGTTTAAATGTTAGAATTTTCTTCTTTAAACTTTAATGTTGTCGTCACTACATCTGGAAAACCACGTAAGAACAAATTAAAAGTATTTTTAAAGAGACCAGGTTGTTTGAAAATCCTAAACGAATGCTAAAAATCGTCAAAACATTCTGGTGTCTGAGCCACAATGTCATCGAATTGCGATGTAATGTAAGCAGAAATTATAGCAAGTTGATGTCAGTCAGCTTAGATGGTCCAAGCCAAAATTATATCGCATTTGAAGTTTCAAACTGAGTTAAAAATAGTGGAAGAAAAGCCGTAATTATACTTATTGTTACAATCCATTTAATAAAATGCAACATTTTTTTGTTTTAATGAAAAAATCAGTTATTTTCATGAGAACGATTTGTTATTCCATCTCAATTTTTTTAATCTCCAATCGCAATAACGTGAAGTATTATTACCCGCGAACCAATGAGTCAAATTTAAGAAACAACCCACTGTTAGAAAGCTGAATGGCTACGCTTTAAAATGAATGTAAACTTTAACGTTTTCGTCTATTATTTGTTTAGCAATTTACATTTCAGTCTAGGATTGCGCTTTTTTTATACACCCTGTATATATATAGTTTTTCGTTTTACCTCAAAAAACCACAACAGTCTGTTTCATCCGTATAGGAATCATCAGACCTGATGATTCCTATACGGATAAAACCTGATGATTCCTATACGGATGAAACAGACTGTTGTGGTTTTTTGAGGTAAAACGAAAAACTATATTACGCTCTATCTATATGGTATTGAGCACTGTTTGTGTTTCGTAAACCAAAATCTTAAACTATATATATATATATATATATATATATATATATATATATATATATATATATATATATATATATATATATATATATATATATATATATATATATATATATATATAGATGCCATTAAATTCGAACCAATCTTATAATAATATATACTGCACGTACATAGTTGGCTGTTTTCTAACAGACTTAGCTGCACTTGGAACTAATGCTGACGTCAACAATAATATTATTAGCAATTAAAAACTTACTTCGTACTGTTAAGGAGAAATAATTGTATCAACTGAACATTCCGTTTCGGTGACTCATAGTAGCGATATACATGCAGAAGTATACGGAACACGTAAAACAACCATGCGGCTTTGTAGCTTTTATTATTTAATTTTATTTGTCGTCATATAGCGTTAAAACGATCTGATTGTACATTTTTAAATTCATTGATATGGCAAAGAACAGGTTAATATATTTACTCATGTACCATCCTCTTGATTTAGGTCGATAAACTTTAAATCAGTTCTGTGATATTTCGTATATTAGCCTATGATGTATTAAAACTTTGGCAATAGTAAAGATCTTTTTGAGAGACGTAGTGATCCAAAATTTATCAGATTTTTTTCTACTGACTGTTAATAGGGTGGCCGAAAAATTCACAAGGCCAAAAGGCTTGTTTTATCAGGTATTCTACGGAGGTGTAAAAAGTATTAAAATTTGATGTATTTACCTGAATGAGCCATGGTCGTCGAGTTTTATTTTCACTGAACTTCCATATTGAATGATAGCAAAACCATTTGGACATGGCATCTTCAGACATCGGTTCATCATTCCCTTCAAGAAAGGTAAGAAGGAAAATATTTACAGAAAATATTGTATAAATATACAGTCTTATATGTGTAATTCTCCTGCTATACTGAGGAGTTTCGCATGCAATACTATAGCTATAAGCGTTACCTATCATTGCATGTAGATGTCATAAATTTGAACTTTTAATTATGCTTACCCATCCAATTTCCTCTGACAAATGCGCACTGAACAAGGAACATCGAAACTGAGTGTTAACAGTTTTTCCAAGCAGAAGATCTTTTACATAAGAAATATCGCCAATGCCAGGGTTATGTTCAGTACAGCCACCATAATTGCGCACCAGTAGTTTACCAAGTGGACGTTTATTTGCCAGTCTAAAACTCCTATAGATTTGAATCAGACCTCTTTTCAAATATTTATATCTTTAATGTAATTATATATTTATAAGCTATACCAAAATTTCGTTCATAGTAAGATATTTTACATATTTCTGTTGTTATTTTGTTTTTCAAGGTATAATGACGTCAATATCTTAAAATTATTATTTTCCACAAAACAATTCAAATTATAGTTAAATAATGTATATTTATATAAGTCCAAGAATTAAGGTCAACAAATCAACATTTGCTCTGTATATCAGACCAATCACCATATAATATTTAAAATATTTCATTTTGGATATTTGCATGGTGATTATATCTGAAACAAATCCATGTCTGTTTAAATTTTTTAATTATAGTCTAACTGTCTAATTAGCGTTCGTCCAAGGACTGGATAAAGTTTTCATAGGTATTGATCAGGTAATAACTTACTCATAATTTGCATTGGTGTTTTATATCCAGAGGTGAATATAGTAATATAATTATTGCCGGAGATTTTAAAGTCAATACCAGACAAAAATACTACATTTATATCGGGTTATATAGCTATAGTATCACAGTACCTGATTTGGCAACAATGTGAACGGATAATTACTGACGAGAATAACATGCATGCATATATAGGCATAGCCGCCCAAATAAAAAAATCTGTGCTTGCATGCTATTATTACTCCATCTTTCATAGAATGTTTTTGACAATATATCTTCTCCAAAGCATTACTTTACGTTTCATGATTAGTTTTATAGATCATTTTTTGAAAGCAAAACGTTTCGTCAATTTTCCCGCGTTTAAGGCTCTTTTCCACTCATCGCAAGATTCAACTCGCAAGTTCGCTGCGAGTGCTTACATCTAATTAAAATAAACTGAGCATTGTGATTGGACGAAAGCACTCGCAGCCGGCGACCTTGCGAGTCCACTTTTGCGATTAGTGGAAAAGAGCCTTTATACTCCTGTTTCATGTTCCAAAATAACCCTGGCTCCGCGTTTCATTTTTATCAATATACAATATTCGATATAGAATTTAATGTCTTGAATACGACCGGCATGAAAAAGAAATATATTTTCTAGTGTTTATAATATTTCCTTTACCAGTCAGCTTTAGTGTCCTCAAATCTTGATGTCGTAGAAATCTGGATGCGTATATCTATCATTTTCATGTCTCCAAAAATACTGGACCAATGAGGGTTTCCTTGTGGATAAACAGTTTCATTGGAAGATGGAACAGTCCAGGTGACAGGGTCATCTTTTTTAGCAACCAGCAAGTAACCTCCCCCGTCTGTTGTGACGTCACACCATGCCTTTTTGTGCAATAGAACATCGGTTATATTCGGTTTTATTCAAAACTGATCTACAAGGATCTGCTCATGCAACCTCGTACCCAGGGCATTTTTTAAATCACTTTTTTAACACAATTAATATTTGTGAATGAATTTTAGTCTCTGAAAGAAAATCAAACCATATATCATTATTCAAAAGTTGTAAACAGTGTTGCATACAAAATATCGTCGCATTCCTAATGAACCATAAATTATTCATTCCATTGACATTGACGGTCTAAGAAATATTTTCGGCAAAATCTGTGATAAAATGCTTAAATCCGATAAGATTTGTACGCAATGGCATAAAATCAGAATACTTAAAAGACCAGCCGATGCCAGGGCCTTTCCCTTCGCCGCATTTTCAAAAAAGGCTCTGGGAACGAGGTTGGGGTCTGCTCGCATAGTCGCATGTAGGCCATTACTTGATCAATATTTATGTCAAAACAATACGTTCATGTATATGATTATGGCTGCTGGATCAAAGACCAAAGTATACACTGGCTGGTGCAAGGGTAAAACGCGGATGCGGACGGACAGAGGCGGACGGACGGAAGGATGACAGGGTAAAATGCGGACGGACGGATGAGAGGTTATGAAGGAAAATCCACATAAATAAATGTGCTTGTAAGTATGTGCATGTCAGGAGAAAGATACCGGTTTGATACTTTAATGCAGGAGAGACTGAATTGAAACACTTCTGAGACACTACAATCATGTGCAAAAATTATTGAGACAACAACGCAACTCCCTCCCCCGTTCATAAACAATGTTGTAAATATGACGTAAAGCCTGATTCAAGTTTTAAAAGCTCAACAAATTCGATACTTATAAAAAACTTTAAGGTACAGTCATGTTTTTTTGTTTTGAGATTTCCTATGAATTGAATTGTATTGAATTGAATTCGTACTTTGAACTTGTTTGAAATTGATTAGAATTTCACCTGCTTAACACAACAAAAAACCCGAACAGTAACTATACTGAATAGTGAATAGTGAAAGGTGGTTCTCATTAAATATGGAAGCTTACCTTAACAACTTTAATGACAGCTTCATTTTTTATCCAGTAAATTCCACTTTTAGCCGCTGGTACCCTGTCTACGACGTCTGAACAATCATAAGCAGGATCAAAATATTCTCCAATTGTTGAACGTCCTGTGCGCCCATTGAAGAGCAGATAAATTTTTGTGGTGAAAACGTTTGAAATAGCCTGCCAAACAAGGTGCATGTGAAGGCATGACTGACACAGCACAACATGCACATCACAAACCGGCATAGCACAAATTACTTACACCAATTCCACACAACATATTCAATACAACATATGCAACACATTCAACAATACAAGTCACCACTCAACACGATACCACTCAACACAGCACCATGCATGCACTCAATAACTATATAAACATACCATCCAGGAATTTCCATGAAGATTTAGAATCAGAATTTTCAGAACAAACGACCAAGCGTTCATCTCCAAGTCTATCCTTTATCAGTTTAATTTGCCCGTGTGACTGGGTATCGCATGATCCTGGGTTTATTGGATCTTTATTTAGCTGTATATAAAAATATATAAAGGGAAAATTGCTTTTAGATTCATGCCTGCATGACATGTGTACAATATAGTCAATACCGCGGTAAACCATCTGACACGAAATTAAAGTAGGCTCGATCATATGAGATTTTGTTTTGCTGCCTTTATGACTTATACTATATTGTCTGCAATCTAAGAAAGAGAGGTACTGCATGTAGTTCAATTTAATCCTTTATCCATGTTACGCCTGTCTAAGATTAAGTCATAGCTATTAATAAGTGAAGTTCTACTCAGTACCTATATATATATATATATATATATATATATATATATATATATATATATATATATATATATATATATATATATATATATATATATATATTATATATATATATATATATATATATATATATATATGCATGTACAAATGAATAGTAGATACATATGATTAAAATATATACAGTAACTATTTATTATTATGTTTATTTTTTAATATCTTCATGTTTCGCGCACAGATAGATTTCTCTTTAATCTATACCCCAATCACAAGCCTATATATATCCCTAACCATAACCTTGGCTATGGTGCGCGAAATATGATGTATTTCAGACGCCTTAACTTAATATAAATTATTTACTGTAATTATTCAATGCAAATGTAGTTTCAAAATAAGCTATAAACACTATAAAGATTAATTAAAGCCCTGGTCAAACGAGAATAAGAGTTGATGAGAGTTGAGAAGCGAGACGGTTTCTCAACTCTCGTGCCCCGGTCAAACGAGTACAGGGATGGATTTACTGGCTTGGGAGGGGGGTGCACCGGCCCCTATCAGATCATGCCTGGATCCATTCCTGGTAAAATAAAGCAAAATTCCTATTGAATATAGTTATATATGCAATATATTCCCCACACTCGTCTCCATTTCCATATATATAATTCCAATTCTATGATGGCATGCACAAATGTGACGTATTATATATATAACTGTACAGGAGAGCAAATGAAAATTTATTTGTTTAATATTGCAAAACAGCACCCATGCAAGCATTCCTCTCCAAAGGGAGTAAATCGTTATATATAAGGGCCGGAAAATACCGTGAATGTATTCATGAAGTATGCATGGTTTGTTTTGTTTTGCTAATTCAAAGTGTATAGGTATAACTACTGGGTATAGTTTAATTAAATTTACTATCATAACTATTTTGACCTGAATTCAATACATATACGTGCAAAACATTAATTAAGAATTTAAGTGCAAAACGAAATGTTTTTAAAATTCTAACATGTTTGTAAGCTATTGAATATTAGAAAAGATTCTATCCTGCACATTGTAAATGTAAAAGAGACAAAGAGTATTAGATAAAACTTACAGCCAGGTCAACGTAAGTTGAGTTCGCTTTGGTTGTCTTTACTGCCCAAAACGAGACGACAATCAACGTAAATGTTATCACTGCCATAGTCGCAATGAAATGATGATTAAATGGCGAATGTTCCTATTTTTGAGCTCTACATAATGAAACGTTCTAGAACAGTTTTGTCATGCAGATAGTGTCAGCAATTTTTTGTTAAATGAACAATGGATCGGATTCTCAATTGTAAGGCTTCCAGGGTTGAAATGACAACTAACTGGTAGCTAATTTTATTAAGCTTTTCTATTTCATGTAAAAAATTAAAAATACCGAACATTTTAGGTGTTCCGTGTTCAGGTAGATTATTTTTTGGGTCAAGACTTATATTATAGAAGGTAAATATAGGCAGCGACACAGTGCATGCGATCAGATTTATGGAAAGGTTATGCACAAGTGAAATTCACTGCCACTGAATTAAACAATATCATAATAATAAACACGCCCATTGCATTGTGCTCTTCGTGCTTAGAGGTCGAAGTTTTGCGTTTGCAAATGTGCCTGCATGTTTAGGCTTTAACATTGACATTGTCATTGCTATTCAGTGTCATATAGTATGTTTTGAAATCTGGTGGCAGTGCACGATGCAAAGAAATTATGACTAAATTGTGTAATGGCAAATGCTCCTGTTTCTGAGCGCCATTTTGATTACATGTCATTTCCATGACAATTATATGTAAATTTTGACAATTTCAGAGCACGTAACGTGTCATAACAAATTCTTTTTCGCAATATCAGCTTCACAAAAAGTTAACTGTCATACGTGGCCTGGTTGGTCAATTTACACCTAATTGTCATGCGAGCGAAAGTTGTGTATTGGAAGCGAGTTCTATCCAAATCAAGTGCTATCTTTACTGTGCATGAATTCTATAAATCTCGCCGGAAGTCGCAAAACAGTGTCATGCAGACACATGCATGCAGTTTCAGCAACCTTTTGTGAGACAACAATGAATTCTTCCTGAAGAGGTGTTTCATGTAGGATTGAAAAGAATAACTATAGCCACAGGCCGATCAAAGTTATTTCAGTGGATTTTCCACTATTTCTTGTGCAGATCGAATACCGACTATTTTATGTATTTAGGTAAACGATTTTTAAATTCAAGACTTAAATCTTAATACAGCAGCTTTGGCATAGACAGTCATGATCAGTATGCATACTGGCCAGATTTAACATAACTATGCAGTCTATATATATGCTTATTATAGTTAAGGTTTAGAATAGGTCCATGATTTGGTGAAGCGTTTTAGCATCATGAAAAATATAATGTGATAATTTCAACTGTAAATTGCAGTCCGGTGTCTGACCAAGCGTGACGGGTCAGAAATTTCGCCCGTGGAGGCGCGAAATATATGTCGACGCTTGCTAAATTCTTGCTAAAATCAGCGCATGGGCAGTTCTACAATAGTCCGACTGATTTCGCAAGTCAGAAATTTCGCGTTACACACGGATTGTATGTTAGTTATATTAGCATGATGATGTGTTGAAAGTATATGCACGTTCATTTGACCATATATAGACATTCAAAGGAGTTCCTTCGAATGTCTATAATTTGACAAACACTATCCGGCTTCTAAAATTTGAACGGGTATGTTACTGAATAAATCTGCACTCAGAGTAGTCCATGCAACTTTCCTCCGCAGAGGCTTAAAATTCTTTATCATTGTCGAGTTATATGTTATACAGTAATGTTGGCACAGAAGTGGTAGTTGTAATTTAGAACAGTAGAAGACATTTATCACGTTATGTTGACTAGTAATTACTTATAATTTGTTTGACTATAATGATATATTATAAATTGAATGATAAAGTAAGGCTCTGTGGAAAATAATGAACTAGTTGCCAGTCTTTTATATTTGTTCGTTCTGTATATATAGTGAATTTACACAGATTCTACCTTTTCTGCCTTCAGCCAAAGTGAAAAGAAAAAGAGGCATTGTTGTCTTGATTGCCACAGACATGATTGCACATAATGACATAAAAGTTGACTAAATTTAGTAATCTCACTTCCAAATCTCCGTTGACTATAGGAAAATGCTAGAGGCCATCAGTGTAAAAATTGTGTTGTAATTTATGTAGATAGTTTCAGCAACATTTTGTCTGATCAACAATAGTGCAGAATATATGTAGGCGTTCATATATATCAGTGCATGGTGGGCGTTCCAGGGTTGTAAAGAATCAACTAAGCATTTAGTCTGCCTATACATCTGCAAAAACACTGAGATTACACTCATATTAATTACACTCAAAATTAGTTCAAAATTCTATGACTATGTGTACGTTGAGTCAAAAATATTAGTCAAGTTTCCCAGTTACAGCAAGTCCGACTTGGCATTAGGCCTAAATAAGATGTTCGGCCCGCTCAGGTTGCTTCTGATGTGAAAAATACACGACGATCAAAATACAGCACTATAATGAGTAATGTTGTCACTGTCAGTAAAACAATCAATCAATTATGATGTTATTTTGATGCCGATATTGTTTCAGCACCGCTTTGTGTAGCCCACCATGCATTGCCGGTTAATTAGTTTTCATCATGCATTGGCATTCCAGCTTAGTTGAAAAGAGTAACAAACTGCAGTGTTTTTTCTCGGATCTACCCACCTAGCTAAGTTATTAAAACTACTTTGATATTTCCAGGGAATACCCTAGCCTTCTCTGCAGGCATCTCACCGGGTTTTTTTTTCGAGCACTCATTCGCAGGCTAAAATCATGAAGATTCTTGTGGAGGAGGTTACGAATGTCCAGTTCATCAGGAACTTCATTTATGCTCTACTACACTTGAACTTCAGAGTTCAGTATAGAAAGATTTATCTAGCGTGTACGTCACAAGTTTTCCTGATCGATGACGACGATCTAGCTAGCTAGTATATTAATTCAATACATACAAAGTGGATGTACTATATGTACATATGAAAGCAGTAGAGATTCACACATATTGGCATTACAATTAATTTTCTCTTGCAGCAGTTACTGTAAAGTCCGTAATGTAACATGATCAGGCAGCCGAGAAGCCCTGGGAACGAGGATGGTAATGTAAACGCTTTGTTTACATTTTGAACTGCTATACAAAATATGATCATACTACCTGAATATCTGACACTTTTCTGGTTCGCTATGCTTCTAAATGAACATAAACTAGACGTTTCAATTCAAAAATGTTCGAAAGATGCAAAATTTGGGCAATGTTTGTATATGGTCCCTCTTTGTTATGAGCAGAACTGATGCGCAGAACGGACTTTACAGCACCTTTTGAAACCTAATTTATAATTATAGACAGACAAAAGGAAAGAGTTTAACGTTAGATCAAATTCAATTTATATAAGGACGAGCTTTCTTCTGATAATTCCGTTGCTATGGTAAACGAAACACTAAAACAGTGATTGATTTAAATCATGTACGATTTTTTTGAATATGAGAATAGTCAAATAGAGATATCCATATATCTGAAGTCCCTGCATGAGATCGAGATTCCTGGCATGTCGCACGCTTGATTTCATTCAACAAGTAAACTTTGCAGGTTTCGAAGCTTAACTGATGTAAATAGATAAGACATGCATGTATAAAACATGCGATAAATATTTAGTTCTTGCCAATAACTGAGTATCGTTCCGTCAATTTTAAAATATAACGCAGTACAGAAATATTACAGTTGTTACAGAAAAACAGCTTGAGGTACTCGTTGAAATGAGCTAAAGAATTTGAACAAGGACTTAAATGACAAGTTTAGATGACAGAGAGTGAGAGTCCTGTTCATAAACAAGACATTGAAGCTGAGGATTCCTTAGTTTTGTGGCATGATTTTCTTCAGACTTTATCACTCCACGGCTTTCGTCAAGTTTTTGAACGTGGCAGTGCTAAAATTCGTCGTATTTTATGGTTGACTATTCTCATCGCAGCTTTAGTTATGGTCTGTGTTCACAGTGAACGTAGTATAAGGAAGTATTTTGAACGACCTGTATCAACCAATGTCCATGTGGAATTTGTTGAGGAAATCATATTTCCAGCTATCACCATCTGCAACTTTAATTTGTTTCCATTTTATCTTATCAATGGCACTGTTGGAGAAAAGGTTGGTGCATAATAAGCATAAAAGCATCGAAGACAGAGTTGGACTAAGTTTAAAAGTTCGTTGGAGGCAGTTATTTATAATTTCAATTTTAACTTTAATTTCAATATCCTATTAAAGTATCTCCAATGTTCAATTTCATCCCATGTCAGTAATTTTGTGGTCCGTCAACGTTCGGTGTTCTCCGCAAAGGGTTTTCAGTATTAATACTCATGCTGCAATCGTTAAATAAAATTTTTCCCATGCATCACCTTTCCATTCATTACTTTACCTTTATTGCTTTAATTCCCTCGCGCCTACAACTACTACCTTTCCTATTTCTGTAATCTCACCATTTTCCTTAATTTACCTACTAATTTATCTTTCTTCATCCTTATACCTGTTACTGCACCTTAACTGCCTAGTTACCTTGCTATACTTTACCTTATTTCTAATTTTATTTACTCTTATCTGACTGTCTTGCCATGCCTTGCCATGCCATTTCGTTAAGATCAAACAGGCAACGTTGTTTCACTAACGTTGATCGAATTATCAATTTAGATAATGTCCATCTTGGCTCCACAACAGCACATAGACAGGCAGGATGATGTGCTATTTGCAAGGTCACCGATACCTAACTTTAACCAGTACAAACGATCAATTATCCTGAAGGAAGAAGGGAATGATAGTACTGTAGAAGATATTGATACAGACATTGATGTTGTTGATTCAAAATGGGATTTTGATCAGACATTTAATTTTGCTGAATTTGTTAAAACTCATGGACACAGGATAGACCACATGATCAAGAAATGTAGATGGAGATCAGAAAAGTAAAGTATCTGCATGGGCCGATTGTACGAAGACCAGATCATAACGCTATCCACCGGAATGACCGGATAGTGATTTGTTTAAATCTTCATATAGACTGATGTCTATATGTAAAAGCTGCGAACCACGGATATTTACAATACAATAAGTGAAAAAAACATTGTTTCTAATAAGTTCCTAAACTTTAATCTGCAATGTATAAATCATCGACCAATTTTCCGGTGTCGGAAAGCATATCCTGCCTTCGTACAATGGGCAATTTTAATTCTGGGAGCCTTTTTCATCAATAGCGAAGCCATCTATAGCACCACGTTGCATGTGGCTAGTATGATATATTACCGCGCATTTAATCAATAATGATTATTATCAAAATGTACCTTTTATTCAAAGAAAACCCCCGTTTGATTTGCTGTGGCACCATAAAAATCCAATAACCTGATGTATACCGCAATGCATTGCAATTGGATGGTGCTATTATTATAGAAAAGGTCAATTAAACAAAAGAGCTTGAATACCTGATGCAATATCCTGCCGATTTGCTAAACTTTGAGTTTATTTTTATCACCAAATTGCATTAATGTCTTTGTGTCTAGGATTATTGAAGAATACCTCGTCAATATAATATATTTATACGGCTATACAATTATACGGCTAGCTGCTTATATACAGTACATATTACTAATTAAAGTATATTAATATAAATTGCATCGTTGTTTCCATTTTCTAATTCATATGGAATTAAAATATTTTGTTTTAAGTACTTCTTTGCAATTAATATTCTTTTTTGCTCGTAATTCCATTTATAGATGTGGTCCTGAAAATTTTACTGCGGTAATAACTGAATTTGGATTATGTTACACTTTCAATTCGGGAAAATTGGGGCACCGTGTTCTCAAAGTGAACAGAGCGGGAGTTGACTTCGCTTTAAAACTTCAATTAAATGTTCAACAAGATCAATATTATGGATCTTTAAGAGATTCTGCTGGTTTTAAAGTAATGGTTCATGATCAGGATGAACCAGCGATGATCAATGAGTTAGGCTTTGCTATTCAGCCTGGAACTCATACATTTTGTAGTTTGAAGAAAATTGTAGTAAGTGTATACAATGTTATAATTATCTTTAAAAAATTCATTAATAATCACGAGGAAAATTCAAAAGAAATGAATGTTTAATCAATGTTTGTAAATCGGATAAAGATTTGTCCTGATTTACATAAACTTCAGCTTTAATTTTCTCGGCTTAGACAATGTTTATTTTTAAAATTAGTTCGTTAATGAACTCATAAGATGGGTCATTTTTTAAATATCAGGTACAGATCGGCTGCTCATGTTTTATCTAGTACTTACTTGTGTCAGGCAACTCACATATCGCTTCTTTCTATTGTCTAGTTTATTCTGTCTTTGTCTTACTTTTCAAATATCCATTTTATTATTTTATCATTTTCTTTTCTTTTCTTACGTATATTTAATCTTTTTATATACCTATAATACGATCAGTTACTCCATCCCTTTCTTACATCATCGTTGCTTTTTTTCTATTTAATTGGTTTCGTTTTTCCCTTTCTAATCAGTTCCATCCTCGACCGTATCTATGCTTTTTCTTTTATACTTTCACTCTTTACTTGTTTTCCATTCCTATAATATACCTCCATTTTGGTTATATTAAGATAAACATTGCTGTATAAATACTGTAATGTCTGTGCATGGCCATGCATGTATGTAAGCTTTTAGCACTGACATATGAATATATTTTCTTCAGATAAATAACTTACCGAAGCCATATAGAGCGTCTTGCAAAGATTTAAACATACGTGGTTTTGCAAAATATACAAAATCTGCATGTCTATTATTGTGTCGTGCAAGAT
Source organism: Paramuricea clavata (assembly GCA_902702795.2). NCBI lineage: Eukaryota > Metazoa > Cnidaria > Anthozoa > Malacalcyonacea > Plexauridae > Paramuricea > Paramuricea clavata. The sequence continues at coordinate 58,836 of CACRXK020000476.1, read as the reverse complement.
TTGTAATTGGTAGATGCAAGTGTAGTTCATACGACCTTCGCGGCTTGGAAGGTAAGGTCGTAAATATTGATTGCTGTATGTAATGGATATATAAATATTGAAATATCTGTTGTTTCATTCATATATAGTTACAATTAATGGTTATAAATTCATCTCTCGCTGTTTACGAATGCTGAGCTCTGTCCTTACCCTGATTCTAACCCTAACCGCTGACCCTAATTCAGGAACAGCGAGACATGAATCTATATATCCCAATTAATTATTCTATTTTCAGCTGACACCCCTCCATGTTTGCCTCAACAAGTTAAAAGCTGTGTCTGGCCTGCAATGGGTATGGATTTTAATATTAAACTCATCATTGCTGTGAAACGTTTACTACTCAATATTTATTAACACTATTTATTTTAGGTCTCGTCAGTTCAGTTCGAACTATACGGCCATTATAGCTATTTCCTGCACATCCATGCAACAAGACCCTTTGTATTCGTCATGACACGTTGCAGAGAGGTGTAAACTTCACAGAGGTGTAACTTAACACTTGCCCGCTTGCCTGGGGCAAGTGGATATCATGACGGGCCAGTAAACGTTTTATCTTGCTTGCCCGATTGGGCACGTTGCCTTGCCACAAAAAGCAAGGCATCTTAAAGTTTATGTTTCATTATCGACATTATCAGATAAATTTTTTATAATGCGTGCATGTACTTGATTCAAATTTTGTTTTTTGTGGGCCGAAGCTAGATCTGAGGAAGTATAACATAGCCACATAGAGCAGTGGGAGAACGGGTCGACATGTTGTCCCCTTAATTTATACCCCCTACCTAGGTACCCACTGGGCCATTATCTGCATGATGGCAAGATGAATTTTATTCAGGGCAACTACTGAATTTTCATGTCGAACTTGCCCTGAGGGCAAGTGGTCAAAAAAGTAAAGTTACACCACTGCTTCAGACAAATTAAGTCGGTTAACCGTTTCATTTTTCACGCAAGGGCACGTCAGGATTATATATCATGAGTATATTTCTACATATTTATTTTAAACAGAGGAATTTCGAAACGAAACAAACAATTGTGGTTGTCCAGTACCTTGTCATATTACGAAGTTCCAGACTCAACTGTCCTATGCACAAATGCCAGCCAAGCATTTCTCTGAAGTTTTGGCGAGAAAAAGAAAGGTTTCTAAAGATGTAATGAGAAATTATTTAAGGTTTGTGATATATTAAATAAACCGTGCAGCATTGGCATGTAAGGATACAACTATACCTGAAAAATACAAACAAAACTTCGACGCTTCGAAGTAAGGACCTTCGGAGTTCTGGTTTTTATCTTCCAGGTTGTTGTACAAATCTCCTATATTATCTCTTATATTTTTCATACCTCTGCTTTTTGTACCGCCATAGCTTCCTTAATGGCACCGACTGTTCGAGATTATATTATAACAAAGTCTTAAAGTGAAAATTTGTGCATGTAGGGTGTAAATGTACAATAGAGAAGGGGGCACTAGGGATGCAAGAGGCCCCGCTCAGGTATATGCATTACTGCACTCCAGCTGGGGGCGACATACTACACATAACGCAAAGCAAGGTCAGAAATATTTTTCAGTGTCCAACTCGGATACTATAGAGTTCGAGGTTTTAATATCTGCGACCACTTCTGGGTACTAGTTAGCAAACGTTTGGTATTTATAGGATGCAATCTACAATATTCTCACACGTTAACGGAACGTCTAAAGAAGTTACAGTGCCGTAGACAGCTTTTTGGTGTGGAGGCTTGTGCAAAGATATTTGACGGATTGACTAAACAAATTCTATAAACTTGTTCATATCAGCAATGTGTATCAGCAATTTATAAACATGATTCAAAACTAGATTTGAATAATTATAGGCCTATTTCAGTCCTTCCAGTAGTTTCAAAAATTTTCGAAAAAGTTGTCTTTGACCAAGCATATACCTTTTTAAACAAAAACAACCTTTTATCTGACATACAGTCAGGATTTAGACCTCTTCACTCAACGTTAACAGCTATGCTTGATGTCACTGGTACACTAACATGGACAGTGGGTTAATAAATGCTGTCTTATTCATTGATTTAAAGAAGGCTTTTGATACCATTGATCATAACATTTTACTACAGAAGTTAGCTTGTTATGGTTTCAACAAAGAAGCGATTGATCTTTTTAGAAACTATCTTTCTGATCGTACTCAAATAACAGTTATTAACAACATACGATCTGATACTCGTAAAGTAACCTGTGGAGTTCCTCAGGGATCTATCTTAGGTCCACTACTGTTTTTAATATATATAAACGACCTACCTAATAGTGAATTGGTATCAGATGGGCGTTTATTCGCTGATGATACCAACTTGACTTTTGCGGACAGCAGCCCTGACAAGTTGATTTCTGTTCTAAATGACGACCTTAAAACTCTCCAAAACTGGCTTAACCAGAATAAACTAAGCCTGAATGCGGTTAAAACTAAATGTATGTTTATGGCATCCAGGCAAAAATTAAGTACTATTCCTGAAGAACCTAATATTGCTATCGCCGGAAACAAAATTGAAAGAGTTAGATCTTATAAGTGTTTAGGTTTAAAACTGGACGAGAGTTTGACATGGAAGCATCATGTTTCTACTATAATCTCCAAAGTCTCCAAGGTGATTGGAGTTCTACGAAGACTAAAACCATTGCTCCCACAGTCAACTCTTGTCATGATCTATAACTCCTTAGCACAGCCTTACTTTGATTATTGTAGTATTGTCTGGGATAGCCTAGGTAAGGGTCTTGGACAAAGGTTACAGCGATTACAGAATAGGGCTGCAAGAATTATTACTGAATCTGATTATAACATCCGGTCATCGGATATTTTAACATCATTGAATTGGACCAACCTTGAAACCAGACGTACCCAACAGTTCAAAACTTTTATGTACAAAACTGTTAATAATATGGTTCCTAGTTACTTGTCTGGAAAATTTACTTCCACGTCAATGATACACGAACATAGTTTGCGTGGATCTAATCATAAACCTTTTGTACCAAGACCCTTAACGGAATCCTTGAAGAAAAGTTTTTCCTATAGAGGAGCTACCCTATGGAATGACATACCCGTCGAACTCACTAGAGTTCAATCTCTCGCTGAGTTTAAATCTAAAATATCTTAATATTTCTCTTATATTAGTTTCTTTGCATGTGTAGTTTGTTACTTTTGTAAATAGTTTGATACTTTTTTATTAGTAATTAGTCGACTAGTATAGGTACACGTCTCCATTGAAGAGCACATAACATAACCTGTGAAATGGACCTCGTGTTTTAAATAAAGATGTCAATCAATCGATCAATCAATTGTATCAAATTCCGACGGACACGGGAAATCGGCGATCCAAATTTCGGCCTTTTCAACAGAGTCGTTGTAAAAAGAAAAAGGCATTCCTTAAATTCACGAGAATGTCCAAAATTCGACACAATGCAAAATCCATAAAAAACCAGTACAATTCGTTGAAAATTAACGAAATTGTTTGAAACAGTTTACCCCCTCCCCAGGTAGAGGACCCCTTCCCCCGCCGCCTCCCCCCCCCCGTTGTTAATGAGGACTGGAAGCCTAGATGATGGTCTAGGATGCATTCATGTATGCCCTTGTCAAAAGGTCAAAAAGACCTGGGAAAATTAATTTATCAATACCATCATTTAGTGCCTATAGTACACATGAAGATCAGCCAAAACCACTACAACTGAATGTAAAAGAACACCACTTCCACAATTATTGATTCCTGTTTCAGAGATACACAAGAAAACCATTATGTGTAAAAAATATATTATACTAAGTCTCCTTAATTAAGAAGCTAAGAATCAATGAAACCATCCTGGTACACATTTATTTTCAGGGACAACTTTTTGGACGTAGATTTTTATTTTGAAGAAATGAGCATTGAGAAAATAACGGAGCGACCAGCTTATGACGAGGAAAGTTTATTTGGTGAGTGACATGTACACCAGTTGCACTTTCACATGTGGTGGGCGAGAACTAAAAAAGAGTCATTTAAAGGAATGGGCGAGAACTAATTAAGAGTCATTATTTTTCATCAGGGAATTTCAATTTTGCTGATTATGCTGAAAAATTTAAATAAAAATGTCGAAACAACCGAAATGTTTCAGTATTTACAAGTATAAGCTATCACTTTGTGTTTACACGGCCACCATTTTTATTTTTCAGCATAATCATGCACGCATAAACTAAAAGCTGGAATTCTAGATTCCCCTTATTACGTTTTCGTAGCCCTTTGCATTGTGGTTATACAGGGTGTATAAAAAAAGACGGAGTCGTCCTAAATATCCTTATTTCTATCGTAAAATAAACTACCATAGTTTTGTTTTGTGCTCAATTTAAAGCTTGTTTTTTCATCTTTCGAATGAAGGGTTTCTTAAAAATTTTGAACTAAGGCTAATCGCAATAAAAATAATTTAGTACAAGCGCTCGTTTTTAGATGCTTCGAAATATTAATCTTCGAAGTCCCTTGGGGACTTAATTAAAGGTAGTTTGCTAAAATTTAGAACGTTGTTGTTTAAAACTTTACAATCACCATTTATAATGCCAAAGCTAATAATTCCGGAAAGAACATTTATTGTTGAAAAGTATTTCGAAACAAAAAGCGTTGTTGCAGTGTTAAGACAATTTCAAATAGCTTTTCCAGGACGTAATCTTCATCGAGCGTTTGGCGTAATGTCAACAAATACCGGCTGCATGCATTGAGGGCCCTGAAGGGGTAAAATGGGAACTGGGATTGATCTATTTTTAGACTGGGAAAATGGGATTTGGGTTGCTGGGACTGGGATTTGGCCACTGGGAATGGGAAATGAAGTCCTCAAAAATGGGATTGAGGTAATGCGAGTCGATTCCCAATTTTTCTACGTTTTAAGTATTTTAAAATATAATTTTGATCCGTTTTTGGTGTCTTTGGTCATGATTTTTGTTGTTAACTAGATTATTCACAGCACCACCTGCGAATAGGCATATTCTGGCGCCCGGAGTTCTGGGTTTTCTGATTATGCGTGTCTCAGAATGCTGCAAATGCCATTTCCGGGATTCAAATTTAAAAATTTTCCGTGCCTTCGGCACGAGCCCCCCCCCAATATTTCATAAAGTGTCCGCCACTTGCACACACGGTGGCTTAAAAGGTCTTAAAACTATTTATTCTACCAATAAATAAAGGGTTTTTTATTGACTGGGATTTCAATAACTCGTACTGGGATTTCTAATAAAAATCCAACTGGAACTGGGATTTTTCCAAAATTTCAGGTGGGAAATGGGATTGGGACCCCCCCCTTCAGGACCCTCTGCATTGAATGGAAGAACCACCCCATAAAGTTTAAATCGAAATAAAGGAAACTCGGGAAGAAGAAGAGTTGTCTTGGATATGAGACAAAGAACGAATTTGTGTGAACTTAGAAATGGATGCCACGTTGAGTAAATGTGTACTTCCAACTTATTCTTTGGAACGTTTAAATAAATTGTGAATTCAACCACGTCTATGTACGTTTTTTAGTTTTCCAATTGCACTTACTTAAATTGACACAGTTAGCCAGCAATAACTCCAAATTTTATAAAATAAATTATACAAAATAGCCGAAAGATCGCGATTTCGAAAGAATGCAAGTATAAACGTCTAACTTTCATATTCGCTTTGAAATTTACATTTCATGTGAGGACTCCGTTTTTTTATACACCCTGACCCTGTAGTGGTATCACTGATAAAGATAGCGGCCTCGAATGAAAATATTGAATTTTTTCGCGAATATTTTGCTGTTGACTATCGCGCACCTGACCCTAGCTAGCTTTTTTTAAAAGTTCTTGCACGGGTCAGGACAAAAAATAAGCCATCTTGAATGTACCACTATAACTACAATGCAAAGCGCTACGAAAACGTAATAAGGGGAATCGTCAATTGCATGCCTATTGGCATGAGCTACCGTGCATGTTGATTTAGCCATGGGTCTTGGTGAAATTCAGAAATTTTATGAGCAAAGAGGAAAATTACTATTATAAGTTATAAATATATTTGGTGTAGTTCAGCCCGGAATATGCTATGAGTTTCCGTACGTATGTAACCGTTGATGAATATCGGCCGTCTTCATGATCGTGAATGCAAGATTGAAGTACAATAAAAATATTATAATGAATTATAATGAAAGCATAAACGAAAGAGAACATTTTAAAATTACAGACGGAAAAATATCAAACATTTGATTGTAACACTTGTATATTCTAAATCTATTTCTATATTATAAGCAATCTAAACTCGGGTCCGGCTTCTAAACTTTCAGAATCATGATAATCTTACACGACAGTAAAGTGATTGTTTTATCTGCTTTATATTCTAGGTGATATTGGAGGCCAAGTTGGGTTGTTTCTTGGTGCAAGTATACTGACACTCTTGGAATTCATAGACCTTGTTGCGAGGATCTTAAGCAGAAAACTGAAAAAGAAAATATATCCGGAACATACAGCTTAGCCAGGCATATAGATAATTTTATATATTTTAGAATATGGTCTTATAAGTTATAATTTATATTTTATACTATTTATTTAAAATTAGGATTTTTATTGGGATTGTACAGATGTCTTAATAAATTATTGATTGCATGGCATGATAATGATGACCAGCACAAACTACTTCAAGTATGCATAGGAACTAGGATGTAATTTATTCCAAAACAGTGCGATGTTGAAAATTTTACGCCAGTACTCATGTATTAATGTGCTAATGTATTCAAGGAAGAACAGCAGTACGCGCCTTTCTTTGTGAAAACTTGGTATTTTAGCGAATATCAAAAACTGGTATATTGACGTGCATTGTCGTGTTGCAAAGATGTCTTTTCCCATCTTTTCAGACATGTTATTTTGGGAAGCATGTGCGAAAATGTAAAATATTATAAGTTGTAGAAATGATTTTTCTGAATGACATGTAAGACGTTTAGAAGAACAAAATTATAAAATAAAAAAGTAGGGTCACGGACCTTCTTGAAGAGATACAAGGGTCAAACATGCATATGATGTGATTGGCAATTCCAGCTTTTAATTTATGCGTGCAGGGGGTGACAGGAATCGAAGTAAGGTAACATATTGCCGATTATGCTGAAAATTTTTAATAAAAACTGCCGAAACAACTGAAATATTTCAATATTTACAAGTATAAGCTATCATTCCGTGTTTTCACGGCCGCCATCTTTATTTTTTCAGCATAATCAGCAATATAATACCTTACTCCGATCGTCCCCTGCACGCATAAACTAAAAGCTGGAATTTGCATATTGATACACCAGGCGGCAGGGCCGTACACAGGATTTTTTCGCCAGGGGGACAGTAAGGCCTATATGCCGAAAAAAGTCACAAATATCCAAAGAATAATTAATAATGACATTCTAAAAATCATAAATATAGTTTTCTCTAGGGGGGCAGTTGCCCCCCTTGCCTCCCCGCTGTGTACGGCCCTGCCAGGTGGAAATCTTAAATTTAAAGATAAAAAGCAGAGCCCAGCAAATAACTTTAAATAGTTTAAAACCAAACATAATAAAAGTAAATAATTAATAGCTAACGTTTCGTTTTTTACAATACATCTTCAGAGCGATCTAAATACTTTAATTAATTACTAATTAAAATACTTTAATTACTACTTAATTAATCTAATTACTTTTATTATGTTTGGTTTTAAAGTTATTTGCTAACTTTGCTGGGCTCTGCTTTTTTTTCATCATCACGTGGTAGTGTTATTTGCACAGGGCTCTAGCCAGTGTTCTGTCATTTTTGAAAGTATATTTCCTGAAACACGCCTATAATCAATGCAGAGTGTTTTCTCTTTGTCCTCAGTACTCTTTCTTTATCACTTTACATTGCAGTTCGACTGCATATATTAGCTAGAATTTGTTATTAGATATGCGCAGTATAAGTGCGTAATGCAAAACTGATGAATCTCCTTATTTGGGGGCTTAAGCAAGCGATGTTTTTGTCAACACGGACGTCAGATTGCCGAGGGGGGACTGGATTAAAAACTGTGTTTGTGTCAGTTTGTGGCAATCGTCAACACATATGGCAAAACATAAGATTTTTAAAGTTTTTTTTTCTTCCTTACACGAGCGCTACGTACGATGTAGCCCGCGTGCAGGCCTAAGGGAACCCTTGAGCCTGCTCCCTTGGGCCTGCACGAGCGCTACGTACGATGCAAAATGCCGTCAAAATTAGTTATGCCAATTTTCGGGTGACATCCGTGTTCACAAAAACGTCGCTCGCTATTAAATTAAGGGTATAAACCGCTGGTGTGCAAATTAGCGCCTGACTCTTTCTTGAGTTAGTACGGGAGAATATGCCCGTTTACCTAACGCATTCCCATCATCCAACGCGAGCGACTGGGAACGAGTTGGGCAAAGCGCAGTGAGTGAAATGCACCAATCTCGTTCCCCGAGCCTGCGATCCTCGGGAAGGAACGCGAGGCTCTGGGATAATCTGTTGCCGGAAGCCAAGATTGCCAGGAATCCTGGCTAAGATCGAACTGTGCATTCCATACTATGATTCCATATCAACGGCCAATCAGATTCCTCCCTGAAACGGATATCCCAGAGCCTCACGTTCCTTCCCGAGGATCGCAGGCTCGGGGCACAGGAGAGAAATAGGGCTCGGGGACCAGATTGGAAAAGCACAAGAAGCCGGGATTTTAATCCCCTAGATACCATATCCCCGGTAGAGGTCAAATGTTCCGGGAAGTATTCTATTGTGTTTGCCAGCACAAAGATGGCGGCTGGTTCCACTTCCAGTAGTTCTGGAAATCAACAAAAGCTTACGGCTGGCTCACGGGTGTCTTGTACAACTTATAATGGTGAGAAAGTTGAAGGAGAAGTCTTGGCATTTGATAATCATCATAAAATTCTCGTTCTTAGTATCCTTTTTATTGATATTGCTTCAGGTTTTATGAAGAATTTAAGTTTTATTTTGTATATATTTGACTATGATGCTTGGTAAATTGTATAGAGTTGTGAACTTTGTGAACGTTGTGATTTCTGGGTATTTTTAATTAAGCAAGTGATGTTTAATATTAATTAATTTTATGGGAAATAGGATTTAATTTTGATTAAAGTGCAAAAGAACCAGTGCTTCCTATATCCCTGGTGTACTAGTTATTAAATAATTTGATAGTTGATCTTGCATAATTGCATATATCTGTAGTAGCTATTTATGATGAAATCAACTTGTAGATCTTCACACTTTTATACACAAGAAACACCTTGGCCATTAGTAAGCAGGGGCCATTGGTAAATTGATTTCATCTTGAAACAGGGGCTCTTTTAATAAGAATAGCAGATTTAAACAACTTGGCTTAGTTAATTTTATAGTATGGAGACATGAACCAGGGTGCATTTTAAGTGCAATAGACCGAAGATCTTTGGTGTGAGTTTGGCATATTTATACAGCATATAGTTAATATCAGCATGTCTTTGGTGCAGAGTCTACATGGAATGCTGTGCACTATGGGTCATGAAAAGAAACAACATTAAATGTTCCTCTTCTAATTATAAAGAACTACTGTTATTAGGAACCTTAATCAAGCAGAATGGAAATGCAGTGACAGTAGTTAATATAAGGCCAATGAAAATTGATATCATGTTTCTCGTCCCCGCCCGCATGGGATTTATCTGCCGCACGAAAATTTTTCATTATTCATTATTTTTGAAAAATAGGCTTAACAAAACACCAAATTGATCTCCAGATCAAAGTTTTATTGCTGCATTCCGCAAGCGCAACTCAAATTGTATCTTTCTAAAGATATTACTCGCCAGAGCGCCTCTATTTTTCATGTCAGCCCTGGTATTAAAGTCATTAAATTAAAATGAATTAGAGACCGATGTACTTCAGATTTTTATGGGGGTTTTTTACTGGGTCAAGGAAATTATTGACAAGCAGAATTCAAATACAAAAAATAATGAAAAATGAAAAATGAAAAAATCCCGCTCCAAATTTTTGAAAATTGTGGACGAGAAACATGATATCAATTTTCATTGGCCTAATGAAATTTTAAATAATATAGAATTAAGTGAATAATTACCCAAGTAAAATTGTCTGCCATTTGGTAAAGTAATAAAGTAGGGTGCATTGGGGTGCAATGTAAATTAATGGATTAAATCTGACAGGAATTTTAGATGTGACCATTGTTCTGTTTACAAAACACAGTTGATTAATGCTTACATTTCAAGCTGCAACAACTACTTCAAATTGAGTCCTAGAACTCTTCTCATCATTTTGTTCAATGAGTTTGCCAATCTCGTCACATTTTCATCACTTTTAGTCACTAATTTGTCAGTGGAGGGGGCACGAAGAAAAGGAACCTAAACCAGAGCAGGGTCTTAGCTAGGATTTTAGATCTTGGCCGTGTTTCTAAATTACCAAGGTGTGCACATGTCAATTGCCTTGAATAGCCAAATTCACGGTTCTAGTTATGGCTCGCCAGTATTAGACAATGCCTGTGGTTGTTCTATGCTTTGGAACCAAATACAAGGTGAGCATACACTCATATTGCGCATTGACATTAAAATATTAAGTTATTTCAGGAACTCTTGGGGGTATTTAAAACCATTTCACAGTAACACCATATCCATCAAAACATTAAAACATCACGGATCAATTTTGCCAATTTCAACAACTACAGTAGATTTTACAAACCTTTCTTACAACGTAAATATAGGAAGAAACTATGTCTGTTGTGAGCAGTAACACCTTATTTTATGAACCTACACGGCCTTATATAAATAATGAAGCCGCATTCATTTTATCTGGCCGTGTTTTTTCCTTTTTTAGCTGTGATAACACAGTCAACACGGCTCTCTAGCTAAGACCCTGAACCAGAGGTTCCAACCCTCCTGTGTAGGCTGGAAACCTCCCATTTTTTGTGATTTATTCCAGTCTGTCATCTTTGCACTATTATCTCTTGTTTATATACCTATACTATACAGTAGATGGTTATACTTTGGTTCAAGTTGATGATTTCTTCTCATATTTGTAATTATTTTTGTTTCTCTCTGTAGACAATATGTACAGTAAGGTTGTGCTTTTATAATTAAATAATTGTTGTTGTGTTACATGCTATCTGGTTTGGTCACCATCTTGAACGATTTGAAGTCTTTTACAACTTAACCCTTTGTGTTAAGTGCCCCAATGCACCCTACTTTATCATTTTACTTTGTCTAACACCCAACAATTTTACTTGTCAAGGAGAGTGTGCGCTGGTGCTCGATGGGTTAATTACAGTAGACTGAAATTACATAGATCTCAGCTTGTTTACATTTACAAGAATTTTAAGAAAATCTGTGACCAACACCAACCTTACTGTATCTCCCTTCTTTTATGTGTCAGCCTCTAGGCTTTGGTACTGTTAAGGTCGATTTCCACTACACAAATTTTGCCTAAAGCTGCATGTACATGCAACCTGCTTACAACTTGGGTGTGCTGTGTAAATCAAGCACACAACTCATGCACCTACTGTATGACAACATTGGCTAACTATCTTTAGTTATTTATTTCATCTGTTAGTGGTAGACAATGATTGGTCTAGGACATAAGGTACCTTTAGTGGCCAACATACATGTACAGTAGTTCACTGGGGGGGGGGG
>CACRXK020000476.1:4809-47165 GCA_902702795.2 Paramuricea clavata | reverse complement strand
CCCCCCCCCCCCCCGTTTATATGTTAATTAAGAGAGGCCCTGTCCTGGAATCACATAGTTGTCCTGATTCTTCTTACCACACTTACAGACTGTATTCTGGTGTTAGTTAGTCTGCAATTGCAGTAATACTTTTTTTTTACATTACCTTTTATAAATAAAAATCAACTTGCCATACCATAAGATGGTCTATCTGTACACAAATTAAACAAAGTGAATACACAATACATCGGAATATCTCACCATTTTTACCATAATCTGATGTTCACATTTGCTTCAATCTGTGATAAGTGTCATTTATGAGTTAAATGCACCACACTTTTAAATATTATTTGTTATACTCTGTCTAATGCCAGACGATTTTACTTGTCAAGGGGAGAGCGCTGGTGCTCAATGGGTTAAATATTAATATTATTAATATAAATCAGTTTTATATTGTGAAAACACTGCATTTACTGTATTTATTCAGCAAAGGTTCTTATCCATAAGCCTAGATCTTCATGAGTACAAAATGAAGATCTTAGCAATAAGTTATGGATTATAAATGGTCTGATGGACACAAATACAGTAGTGCTCTTTTTAAATATACAATTCCCAAAGTACTGGTAAGAAAGTAAGTACTGTATTTGTTTTGAAGGCAAGTAATTTTCCTTAACTTTGTTTTTCCAACTTGATAGAACTTCCAAGTTCATCCGGTGAAAGAGGGACATGTAATATCAATTTTTTAAATGTAGAGTTATTAAGAGATCATATTGATATAATAGAGGAAGTTAAAAAGAGTCCAAGCCAGTTACCTCCATTGGATATGAGTAAAATAATGGCACGAACCGAACATAACTTAAAAGAAAGACAGAAGCAGTCTGAAAGAATTGGGATTGGTGTATCTGGTATAGGACAACAGTTGTTTGACCTTGTTTCTAAAACGTAAGTGACAGTCTAACTACAATTTACAGTATGGTGTGTATTATTAGGTGTGCTGACCATTTGTCCTGATTAAGACCTTTGATTGTAATATAAATTGTTACTGTACAATATACAGTGTTAATGATTTTAAAAACCTCAAATTAGTCAAATACCAACCTCGCAAACCAGGCTCTCTATTTCCGCTTCCCTCCCAAACACGCTCCAATTGGGAGGGAAGCGGAAGTAGAGAGCCATGACTTCCGAGGTTGCTTCAAATACTGCCTCACTTCTCAACACACCTTTGGTGTTTCATCTCACCACCAGAAAATCTTCTGCAGTTTGATACATGTACAGTATTACATAAACATAATGTACAATACTGTTCATATAATCAATCATTTGTAACATATTTTCATTACCCTGCTACTGTACTGTACATAATTTGTTCTGCACACGAAGCGTATTCAAACTAATTAGTTGCTGGAGCATTACAGCAAATATAGATTTCACTTTCAGGTCAAAATTTCTATCATTTCCGTCAGCCACAAAAATTAAAATTGATTACACTTTACGGACTACGCAAAGTAATAATAAATTATCGATGAATATGAAGCTTTGCATACATGATTTCCTCGTACTGCATAATGATTAATGGGGATTAATAAGTTCCTGAATTGTCAGTAGTATTTGGAGTAATATTCACTTACATCACCTGAAACTTTGATCGTTCTGTAGCATTTGGCTAAATCTTCCAATCACCTTATTTTAGGCAAAGCTTTCTTAAAAATGGAAAAGATATTCAAATTTAACTACTGTGACGTAGAAAGTTGTGTTAGTTACTATCAAACCAACCAAAATATCTCAAAAACAACCTGAAAGAATGTTATACCATGTTTAAAGTTCTTTCCAATAAAAGTGTATTTGGAATAACGTAATATTCATGTATTATAAAGACATGAATCATTTTTACAAATTATTAATAAAAATATGTTAATTTTTATGAAATTTGATAGGCGTGTTTGAAGAACGAGATAGTTGTAAATGTCCTAGTTTGAGCTAATGATACAATATATTCTTAAGGAATAGGTGTAAAGCATTGAAATGAATATACAGTAACTGCATGGAACGCTACCTCCATAGGAACTATTAGTAGCTTTCCAGTTTCATTCAGTTTAATGGTACAGTATAAGATGCCAAGTGGCAAAATGCACGATTATTTTACAACTTAGCCTATTCGAAAAAGGGTAATTGGCATTGAGCAGCAATTTACAATTCGTACGCCCAATAATATGTCTTGTTTAATGTTTGGTCTTGGACTGTCATACTTTCAAAGTTTTGTGCAGTTGTTTAAAAGGTAGAATTCTTAAAGACATTCTTGGTATTTTATGGAGAAGTGCTAATTGACTTCTCCATTATTGTTTAGCTGTTGTCACTTTATTACTTTATGAACGAAATTTAACTAACTGGTCTTAAATCATTAAAATGTAGATTCCATAACTGTTACTGGGATGATAAAGTTATTCTTGTGAAAGATGCTGATGTTAGAATAGTTCCACCCTACAAGGCAGATAACATTCAAGGAGACCCTAAAGCAATGGATCATATCAAAAAATTAGTGAGTGTTTCTTTTCATGTCCTACGTATTCGTACTATATAAGGAATCAAGGTGTACTGGAATTACTTCAGTGTGTAGGATGTCGTTAACAGCGAAACCTACTTCATTTGAGAGAGGTTCTTACTGTACTTGTTAAATTTTCCATAAAATTGCTGAAATTTAATTGGTTTGAATATTAGGGAACTCGATGCAGATATAATAGACCTCATGTATTATCTATGTTTTTGTCTTGGCTTATGCAAGAAATGGTCGGTTCATCGTCACGTGTGTATTGTATTTTCGCTAGAGCAAACCAATATAGCTATATTTTCATTTAACCATTGTGTAATATCACAACTATAGGTAATTAAACCAACACGCTGCTATTGAGTATTGGTAATTGGTTGTGCGAAAAAACAATACACACTGACCATTTTTTGCATAAACCAAGACAAAAACACAGATAATGAGGTTTATTATGTCTGCATCGAGTTCCCTAACCTTATTCTATTGACTGTGCACATACCCATGGCAAGACAGGGACACTGCAAACACAGTGTTAGTATTGTGTGTTTGCTACCGCTTTTCATGTTTTGCCTTCCCGATGAAACTTTGTTTGACTTGCTTTAAGGTGATATAAAATGTGCAGTTGGTAATGTGTAGATTTCCTTTTCATTTTAGGTTGAAAAAGTTCATGCAGAACAAGAGACGACACTTTGACTGAACGAAACCCCTCAGATACAATCACAGCTTCCTTCCTTACTCTTTACAATATTGTGTTACTTTTCTGAAGATTATGTCTATAGTATGACATTTTTTACACGATGTTGGTACATCACATGCTGCCTAAAAGCAAAAGAAATCTTTTTGATAATCAAAAATATATTTTGGAACAAAAACTTGACAATATTTTAATGGTGTGGTTTTATATTTTTTATCTTTTGGCCACCCCACCAACATTAGTGGAAAGTGTCGGAGAGCATTTTGTCCAGCAAAGTATTTTAAAACCTGTCTTCGAGCTGTGGTTAATGCAGCTAGTTTCGACATCTTTTGTATTAAAATCATAAATGTGATTTTGCTATGTAAAAGAACCTTAAAAAACATTAACATGAAAACAAGAAACATTGCATGTGTAATAAAAAACAAAACAGCACAAAAATGCTTTGAATATTTACGTAACTTGGTTGTCTACGACTAGTGTCTATGTTAGTGATATTAATGATATTAATGCAGTATGACTAATAATAATAATAATAATAATAATAATAATAATAAGCTTCAATCGAACTCACTAAAATTTACAAAACCACGTTACTACGTGAAGCGTTCCTCTTTTGACTTTCTAACTCATTTGGAATTTTCCTCATCAGTTTTGCAAATTTGAAAAACTCTTTGCAAACCTTTGAGGGAATTTGCAATGTTCCTATCGGCTGTTGCAATAGTCCTATATGCAAAAAACTTCATTTTAAATTGTCCCTGCTTTAATTTCCTGACTTCCTGTTCTGTTCTGAGTGACTGAGTGTTGTTCATTGGTGGATATTTTTGTTAGCCAATTGCAACGCACAGAACAGAACAGAACAGAACAGGAAGTTAGGAACTTGTAACAGGAAGTTAAGAATTTGTAACAGGAACTGAGGAAAATTTAATCGGCTTTTAGCAACATCGCAAATTCTCTCAAGGATTTGCAAGGGAGTTTTTTAAATTGTATAGGTAATGAGGAAAATTGCAATAAATTTAGTAACTCGAAAGAGGAACGCTTGACGTAGTTTCCCTGTAAAACAAAAATAGTACACATTACAAACAGGAAAAGGCAAGTTAGATAAGGATTGGCAAGACTAGTATATCCATATGTCTCTCTGATAGGCAATTAGGGTAGATCCATCCCAAAACATGCATGCACACGTTTATTGTTTACCCATAAGTTTAGCGTCCCTATACTTTTTGTCTTGGTGTCCCGTGATAATATTGCAGAGTATTTTATTACTGCTAATTAATATACAGTTAATATAGAGGGACCGGTTGTTCAAAGCTAGATTAAGCGCTACCCCTCCGTTAAAAGTTAACCTGCTGTTTTAGTTTATGTATTTCTGCACGTCTGTTTATTTCAAAAGTTCAGAGAAGAAAACTCCTCTCTAAATAAATATTTCCCAAATTTATAAACAAGCTGTTGGAAGTTTGCTTTGAATTTTAACCCAGCTTTGAACAACTGGCCCCAGGTTAACAACTTAGTGTCTATTAGAACAAAACCAACAGCAACAAAAATACCAACCTCAACAATATAAGAAAAGACAAAATTTAGCATGCATCTTATACAAAACAACAAAAAAAGATTAATTCGTTTAAGACTGGACGTAACTGACTACTAATGTCATAATTAACAAGAACGCACTGAATTGGACATTAACGCTATGGGACGTGGGGCCAACCGGGCCACCACGGACATGAGGCTTGGTGCATATCTCTTGTTTGCTTTTGGTTAAACACAGAGCGTAGTCCATGACATGAAAGATGTAAGATTGTTCCACCACTCCGTGGAAAAGATGAGCAAATGGTCCTGTCGCGTAAATACCTACATTTAACATGGAGTGAGGAGATTAGCATTCAATGAGAATCAGGGACGAAACTTGAGGGGGGTGTGGGGGGGGGGGCGGGTGACCCCCCCCCCCAGTACAAATTATCTGGATTGACAGGGAAAATCATCTGGATTGGCATGGCAATGAAAGATTTTAAATGATAGAATGTACAGTTATTAAGTAGATTCCAGGGCTTCCAGAGGGAATTGAATAGAATTTATAGACCTAAATTTTACAGATATTGGTCAAAAAATAAGGGTTTCATGCATGTTTTAACAGGAAGTTGTCCGAAAAAAAATTTTTGACCCTTAATTTAATTGGTTTATGTCCGGAAAAATCGCCCCCTTTTTAAATGTCCTGAAAAAGTTTTTTCGAACTCCCCCCCGCTCGCCAACATTTTTGGGAGAAATAGTAGAAATAGGGAAAAAAAATTTGCTGCAGGGCATCATCGGCTTTCGCAGGGCAATTCTAGCAGACCCCAATTAAAGGGGCTAGTTTCGCCCCTGATGAGAATTTAAGGTTCCCTCGCTAGCGCTGGCCCGATTTATTTTAGAGACGGATGATCTGTCTGGACGAACATGGGCAAACAAAAGATATAGTTCGTCTGGTTACATTTATGTATATAAGAGAGAATTATCATGCACTAATGGGGTAGACCGATCATCGCGGTCAAGCCGAAGTATTTCATTTTCACTATTTTATAGTTCGTCCACTCAGACCAACTTAAGGTGCATGATCGTCTTGACGGTTGATCCGTCTACGGGGATAAAATACGGCATTAGACGAACTATTATATCAAACATGTTTTGTTCCAGAACCATTGTACAGATCACCTAGTTCGTGTGTCTATAGTTTGTTTTGCGTTTGTGCTAAGACGCGTATATGTATGATGGAAAACGTTACAGTTACTGGATGCCTATACCGCGGCAGAGAATTACTCCAAAATTTCTACTAACGAGCGATCATTAGAAATGAGATTCACATGCAGAAGTAAATATTAAAATATAAAAAAACTGACCAACATCCTCAGCCGAATGAGACTCGTACTCCATCTTAATGAGAGCTTGCTGTAGGAAACCTGTGTCGTTATAATTCGCACCAGTAAGATTGGCTCGAGTTTGGTTTCCAATTAAGCCAGTCGGGCCATCTGCATAGGACAGGGAGAGTGCTGGTTTACCGTCCAGAGGGAGCTTTGATTGAAATCCAAATATAGGATTACCACGTTTCACATTGCCAAATTGAGTGAAGGAATGCGAGTGGTCTGCCGTGACCAGGATTAGAGTTTCATCTGAAATTGAGGTAAAACTATTTATAGACCTTTATAAGCTGGTGTTGTTTGCTTGAGAACTATTGTACCTCAAGTCAAAAGGATACCGAACTGTATTGAAACAATGTTGAAAAAGCTGTCAAAATATTAAGAGCAACGCATTGTTGAAAGCTGTTATTGCGACCAGCGAGTGAGCACCAGCGAGCGAGCTGGGAGCATCCTAATCTCAGATATGGGAGATTTTCGCTGAATTGCAAAAATTCAACAAAAAATTGTGTTCAACACCTTTTTCCGCTGGAATGTGTGTTCAACACCCTTTGCGGGCTCATTTTATCCGTATGTGGAACTCGTGACCATATATGGCGTACCACATGGGAAATTTTGCCTTCGTTGATCGTGATTTTTGGTAAAATTGACTAATAAACAATTTTGCTAAAAATCCAGGGTTCGTCCGCTCGTATTTAAACCCTATTGAGCTGCATATTTGATGTCAGATTTCGTTTTCACAACATGACGTACGACGCTATCCTACCCGAAATTGGCGCGAAAACCAAAAAAAAAAATTATGACGTAAAAAAGTGGGAATCACTATCGGGATTTTTTAGGGAATCTCGGGATATTTTGGGAGCTTACTTGGGATTTTTACAAAATTACAGTTGGTAACGCTGTTCTTTGCATTCTTTGTTCAGTTTTGTGGTTATTAAACAGGAAAAGCCGGTTACGTTTTTAAACTTTTCAGGATAACAATATATATATATATATATTTGTTCATGCAATAAACTTTTTGCATATACCATTGTCTAGCTAGTGTAGTTTTGAAAACTTGTATAGCGCAGTTCGATTAATAGTTGTGTATTAACTTCGTGTGCAAATTGTGCAAAAAACATCGGCAAACGTGCCAAGAAAACCTCGAAAACCTTGTCTAGCTAGTGTAGTTTTGAAAATTTGTTTAGCAGTTCGATTTGCACTTAATAGCAGTTCTACATTGAGTTATTTATTTGTTATCTATGACAGTTTGCCGAGTTACAGTTGCACTGGCTTTAGATTTTAGCTGTTATTTGTTATTTATGACCCTTGTTGTAATCTATTTCGGCCTGACCTTGTTGATGTTCAAAATGATTTTGCATAAAAAAAAATAAGGTTCAACATTACATAATAGAATTGACTGTATTGTTTATACTTGGACAACGCGTTGTACATATATTCAGTGTAGCCTATATACTTTTCAGTATTTTTGCACAAGTGAACATAACAAATCCTACAAATTGATTGGTTAAAATTGACGTATTAAGCTGTTATATTCACCTATAGGTGAATATAACAAAACCGAAATTTTCAAAATGGCGGATAGCCGCTGTGTGGCCATTATACTGATAAGGAAATAACCGAAATTAAAATAAATTCAGTCCCAAAAAACACAAAAATACTAAAACAATTATTCGCCTCAGGTTTGGTGATTATCGGGGATTGAATATTCACCTCGACTTCGTCTCGGCGAATATTCTCCGATAATCACCTCGCCTTCGGTGAATAATTGTTAAATATTATACTTGTTGTGACACATCTAGAAAACGAGAATTTTTATATCGTTATGGAGTGTGGTGCAATATACATTGGTCGCACTTTTAACATGTGGTTACTCCTAGTATATTAAGTAAATTGTTGTCCTTATTGTTTGCTGTTGTTTAATGTGTTATATATTTTTTAATTAAATTGTTTTATAGTGTCCGAAATGATAGGAATACAAAGCCTGTCCAAGCAGATAGCACAAATTAAGATATTCACCAAAACGTTAACCTTGCGAAAAGTGACCTGAGACGAGGGTAGGAAAATTTTGCTATTAGCCATAGTTGAACTGATCTCTTATAAATGGCCTACCAATCCGGCTCAATCTTTGGGTAAGGATTTTACTAGATACGTACTCCTGGAAGTTTGTTATACTTAGGGAGTGGTCATTATTTATGGGGAGGGGGGGGGGTTGGGAAATGGGAGGGGGGTAAACAAAGTTTTACCCTTATAAATAGGGGGGGTCAAAAAAGTTTTAACACAGAAGAAGGTCATAAAAGTTTTTGAACTTAAATACCATGTCTAGAGTTCTTATTTCTATAATCACAAATAGCAAAAAAGAAGACTCTGAAAATGCTATTTCCAACGATCTAGAGACTCAAAATTTTCAAAATTTCCCTGCTCGGCGCCAACCATGGTAGCGCCTCGCGATCGTGGGAGTCGGGCCCACTAAGTTTAACAAGCTTTCTACCCCCTGAGTGACCCAGTTGTGGTATTTACATAAACATACCATGCAAGTACACTTAACTGATCAGATTCGGTCTATCAACGCACAATGTAACGCTGTATATCCAAAAATCTGTTTCAGAAAATGCTCACATTTCAGTTCTAGGGGTGGAAAAATACAAAACATTTTCAGGGGGAGAATACCCCCAGACCCCGCTACTAGTACATACGATACCACACCAAACTTTTTGTCACCAACAACCATCTGTCATCTCTCCACACTCAATATAGTACGGTCCCTTTTTGTAGATGCCCACCCCCAGACAAGTTCTTAAAAAAACCTTGTGTTCAAATCATTTCGCTGTATGAAGACGGGTCATGGGCTAGGGTTATGGTAGGACAAATGTTGCATTGCAAAGTAGTAACGAATACATAATATATATTTTTTAATCATATATGGTTGAATCATATTCACCAGGGTAAAACATCATGAGCTAGATTAAACAGATTGTCCCAATATCTAACTTTACCTGCAACGCACACCCGTTTCATTGCTGTTAATTTTTCAATCCACACTGGGGGGCGGGGTCAGAAAAGTTTCTACTTTTATGAGGGGGGGGGGCACAAAAAGTTTGCCTTCAGTCTGGAGAGGGGGGTCAAAAAAGTTTTCAATCCTTATTTTCCCCATTTCCCCCCCTCCCCATAAATAATGACCACTCCCTTATTTGAGATGCGGCCCTGATAGCGTATATATTTGCCATTCTTTACAAATGTCTACTATATCATCCCTTGCCTTGAGCGTCTCGACTTCTGCTGTCAACCATGCATACTGTCCATTGTTGGTCACAAGTCTTTTCATCTTATAAGCTGTTAATTTCATCACCAACTCACCATGCTTCTGCTTGCCTACCTGACCAAATGTTCTGTTCTGTTGTAGCTCTGTTCTGTTCGGCTGACTGCTGGAGTCTCTATAGTTCTGTTCTGTTCGGCTAACAGCTGCAGTCTTCAAATCAACCTACACCCCCCACCTTTGAGAAGGCTAACCACGTTAAATGTTCGTCAAATCAGGTGATTTACTGCGCCCTGGCCAAATTAACTAACCTGCGTTCGTCATGTCTTGAACTTTCTTCACAGCTTTCGCCATTGAGGCTGTTTCAGATAAAGATAAATGTGCGTTGTTGTCGTGGTGAGCCCAATCAATCAAACCACCTATATAATCCAATAAAATTAAATTTGTATTCATTGAAGTGGACAGTCCGATTTATATAAGATACGGATGATCCGTCTGGACAAATGTGGGCAAACAAAAGGAAGTTTAAATCATAATCGTCTGTCTACATGAAATGCGGCGAACGGACGGATCATGCGCAGAAGATATTAGGCGTAATTGCCCAATTGCAGTGTAGATTGCCCTAGCACACCTAGTCTGTCTGAATACCTTGTATTATACACCACATCAGGTTAATACGATGCATGCATGAGATTAAAGGCCAATTGTAAAATAATGAAAATAATGTACCTTCAGCCATCAGGAAGAATCCTTTGGGATTTTTCCTAAGTATCTCTATGGTTTTCTCAACCATTTCAATGAAATTCGGCTCATGTGATCTATTTTTCTCAGGACGTAAAACTTCGTATTCCATAACACTGGAAGCAAATAATCCTGAATAATGTATAATGAAAAGAAGGTATTAATTGTTATATAATATACCAAAAGAAACATGGTCTCTCTTTCTGAGAAATGGGCACCCAACTTATTTCAATACATCAAAATAATGCCGGAACCGAGTTCCGGTGCACCCCTACATCTGTCCCGGCCAGTTAGGATCAGTGGGAGGGATGAGTCATTCATATGCAAAATTTCACTTGCTGAGCTTGTATCAACCACAATTGCAATGAAATCAGTGAAATAAACAGCCTATAGATAAACATCTCTCATCCACAGATGGCTATACTGTATACTGCTTCCCCGTGCGCTTCTACAATTATAGCCGAATGCCCTACATTTTCTGGGTATACAGCCCGCTTGTAAAACTAAACTCAAACCGTAAAGACCGTTTTTCACTAGCTAGGTCAATTTGAGTTCTCGCGAAACGAGAAACAGATTTTGGAAAGAAGCGGTAGCGCGTGGAAATATAAAAAAAATTTACAAATTAACACAAACACATGAACACAAAATAATGCAAAAAAAGGTTGTCGTATTTGCACCGTGGCTCTCAATTTACTTTAACCGGTAAATGTCTTTTAGAGTTAAAAACAGACTAAAACACTGAAAGAGCTCGAGACCAATTATAACTTGGACGGGGTTCGAACCAGCACTCTTCAAGCTCGCTGCAGACAAGCTCGTAGGCGCCCGCGTTAACAACCAAGACTTCACCAATTGCTCAGTAAAGCCCGTACGAAGCTCAGTAAAAAAGTAGGAACTGTTCCAACTTTTCGCGGCGAATTTTTTCTCTGACCAATCACATTGCCGAAATTTGTTTTTCGCTTCGCAAATTTATTTACAGGAATATTCGTTTGTGAGTTGTCAGTGCTATAGTAATTAATAATAATTTGAGACATTGCATGCATATGAAAGAGAAGAAAGATAGTTACGGAAAGTTATTTTATGTTTTTGTATTGTGTACGGTTGCAAAGTAGCTGAAATGTTTTCGGTTCGCTGAGGCTTGCTGCAAAAAGTATTTTCTATATTACTCAAATATGAAATATCAGCTGTAAAATGACAAGCAGTTTTACTAGATAGCACTGCGACAGCGGCTGCATGTCTAGTTAGTCCAGTCAGACACTTTCTCTTTGACTTTGTTCTGTGCTTTGTTATTATTATTTTTAAAAAAGTAACCATTTAGTGCCCGTTGCATTTCCAAGGTCACAGCGCCAAGGCAGTGTATTACCTCTCTGTAGTATCTCTACATCTTGTTGCCGTATAGTTTCTTTCTGAACTATCTAAAACGATTTCACTTGAAAACACTTCATTTACAGTGAAGTGCTCGATGCCCCTTCAGGGAGGTTAGAGCCCATCCCCCTCAAACATCAACGTGTTTCCTTTTTTAAGGTAGTTCAGACGTGCACAACTGTTGACTGCACCTCCTTGAACGAAAACATGGACGTAGCTGTAAATATATAAGCTGCTGTATATGCATGAACGTAGCTGTAAATATATAACTGAAATATGCCTTAACAACTTTGGTATAAATGGCCGAGAAATGATCGGAAACATAATTTGATTTTTCAAAGTTTGCATGAGTATCTAAATTACAGGTTGCAGGTTTGTTCTGAGGTTTGGAGTTTCACGACCACAGGTTAGGGTTAGGGTTGGGGTTGGATGTGCGTAAGATGCTGGTTAATTTTGATTGGCTAAAGGGCTAAATGTTATCTCTAGTGCGTAATATAAGATCAATTAACATTTATAGCTCAGTGCACTCTCACGATAGAAGTTAAAGTGTATAGTAAACTAGTAAAGTGTAGTTTATTAGCGTCTTCTCATGAAATGGATAAGCTCCCATCTATGATGAGAAACTAAAGAATCAAAGGAAGCCAAATACACGAAGTCACAGACAAATAACACTACAATGATTCATCATACGAATCGTAAGTACAGATTTTCCCGCCATTTAACAGTTTTTCCCGCCAGGTCTCTTAGTACCAGGCTCTTTAGTAATTAATAGCGTTCAGAGCTCGAGGTGAGCTAGGCGCGCGGAGCTCTGGGTGAGCTATAGGCGTGCGGGGATTTTTTCGTGAGGTGCAGAAGTCGGTGTGAAAACTGTCAAGCGACTTATCACAAACAACACCAGTGCCAATGGTGACCTCAACACCAATGCCTTGCAGCGCGCCATTCTTCAAAACAGGAACACAGTCAACCATAGAATAATAGACATAGAATGCGTGCTCCTATATCTTTTCTCAGTAAAACTACGTTTTGTGCAACGCAGTGAGTTAAGTCATGTACAGTTAAGGATTTAACTACGGTAGTTAACGCTAACTACAGTTAATTTACTAATTTAACTACGTTTTTATACAACCGGCCCATCGATTATCTTACCCAAAAGATGGTCAACTTGATCTGGATCAATCTTCTTCAATTCATCTTTATTCCAAACCACAGCAGAATTGTTATATTTCCCTAACCACTCATTGGTTAGATTACGACCATCATTCCGACATTTGGCTAAGTCTTCAAAGGTTTTTCCTTCTGGATCTTTACTCCCGCACGGCAAAAAGCTCCTCCACCCACCACCCAAGACCACGTCGATACCATTGCCATATTGGTACTCAATCAATTGACGAGCTGGAAAGAAAATGAAGATCGATTCTCGTTTGTAATAATGAAAGTATAGTAACGAAAGCAATGAAAAATAGCAAAACCTGTTAAAAAATTAATGCAGTATTTTAAAAGAACTTGCGAAATATCTAAACATTGAAAAGTAAAAAACTATACTTTACTACTTCATGTAATTTATCTTAAAAAGTGAGTGCATTTTAATTCAGTGACTCAACGTTTATAGGGTCCTGAAGGACGGGAAATCAGCATCTAAATCCCATTTCCCAGCCACTTTTTATATAAAATACCAGTCCATGACAGCATGTGTAATTGAAGGGAGATCCCAGGGCAGGTGCTTCATTAACTTCATTTAGATGATGAATTTTAAACGCAATTCTGCGTTTTAATTCCGTTCTTTAGAGCTAATTTTTTCCGAGAAAATTAAGGTAATTTATTGACTCGAAATAACAACACAATGACCTAATTGAGCCGTACGTCGGTTAAATCAGTTTTTCTGTACGTTTTTTAGACAAATTGTCTATCAATAATTGCTCTGGAGCTGTTTTGTATACGATGGCAGAGAAGGGCCATGACTGTAAACACTCGCCGTTTTTTTACCATTACACTAGCTCGTTTTTTTTCTTCAAAATTACACTCGCCATTTTTTTCTTCAGAATTACAGGCGACGTTTTTTCAATGCAATACTACACGCGACGTTTTTTTCAATGCATTATTTGCACGCGACATTTTTTCCAAAAATTACACTCGCCCTTTTTTTAAGTTACGTTGTTAAACTGAGGGTTTCACTTCGGATGAAGATGGGAGCAATCATAAGGTTAGAGTGTTTCATCAAAACAAAAAATGTAAATACAGTACAAAATTTCACTTTTCAGTCGGTTAATTATGAATATATAATGCATTCTTTTCTTTTGTGTTTTCCAACCTATATATAAAAAAAAGCTTGTCGTGTTTTGCCAGGGTCATATAGTTATTTTTGTTATATACATGTGTTTAATACGGCAATATATATGTGAAGAGGTTATTTCGCTGGCCTCAGAGTGACAAAGCGTAACAAAGCAACGGTTTTACTAACACTAACACTAACACTAACCCTATTCCAAACACCAACGTACTCTAACCCTAATCCTTGCCCTAACCCTAACCCTAACCCTAACCTAACCTAACCCTACTCCAAGTTTGTTTCTAATCAATCTTGAAGAAAAATGTTTTGACGAATGTCATTCTGAGGTCAGCGAAATAACTTCTTCCATGTGGTACAGTGATATATATAGCAACGCTGAAATACACAATTAAAGCTTTTGTTTAGTTTGGAAAACACAAAAGTCTTAACCGACTGAAAAGTGAAATTTTGTACTGTATATATTTACAAGATTTTTTGTTTTGATGAAACACTCTAACCTTATGATTGCTCCCATCTTCATCCGAAGTGAATTAAACCCTCAGTTTAACAACGTAACTATAAAAAAAGGGCGGGTGTAATTTTTGGAAAAAACGTCGAGTGCAAATAATGCATTGAAAAACGTCGCGTGTAATTATTGCATTGAAAAAACGTCGCGTGTAATTCTGAAGAAAAAACGGCAAGTGTAATTTTGAAGAAAAAAACGTGTGTAATGGAAAAAAAACGGCGAGTGCATGTTTACAGTCATGGCCCCCTTCTCGGCCATCGTAGTTTTGAAAATTTGGATATTTCAATCAACGTCTTCATTCCCAGTAACCCAAATCCCATTTCCCAGTCCAAAAATAAGCAATTACCAGTTCCCATTTTACCCCTTCAGGCATACCTAACTTTAAGAATTTTTTATCACTGCAGATTTTTGTGCAAAGTTTAGCCGAGCAGAAGGCACGCTCTGAAAATTTCTGAACACACCCATATAATAATGTGTAACCAAAAGACAGGCTACAATTGATATTCAAAGATCCCAAAATCAACATACACTGCATAGCACCCAGGGTCGCCCAGGGAAATTTGGGGGCCCAGGGCAAAAATTAAGTTGTGGCCCCTCGTGATTCCATCTTCTAAAACTATGATTAGTGGGGTTCGGGGGCATTCTCCCCGGGAAAATGATGAAATCTGAGGTCCCAGAAATGGCCAAGTCCTGCATTCTGGAAGTTTGTTGGCAGTTATACCTATATATATATATATATATATATATATATATATATATATATATATATATATATATATATATATATATATATATATATATATATATATATATATATATATATATATATATATGTATATATATATGTACATTTCAATGTAATTCTTTCTTGGGCCCACCTTTAACTGGGGCCCCAGCGCAAATTGTCTGCACACTAAAATTAGGTATGCCTTCAGGACATTCTTTACCAGCTCAAGAGCCTCAAGTACAGGAAATAATTATTGCATGCATCACGAAAACGTCAATTATCGCATGTCCTTACACAAATACACAGCTCCTCCGCAGAGGCGATTGGAATAGGCTTACATGAATCTTACATGAAGTTTCGTGCGCACATGAAGTTTCAGAATCTTACAGAATCTTACATGAAGTTTCGTGCGCGCTTACATGAAGTCTATTCCATTCATGTAAGCCTATTCCAATCGCCTCTGTGGAGGAGAGAGGCTACTTACATATATCCACACACGTTCCCTGCGCGGACTGGTCATTTTCCCAATTACGTGATGGTGTGTGACTGTAGAAAGCTCCAGGCGTTGCGTGAGTCACACGCGTGTTCGTGATAAGTCCCGTAGACATTCCCGCGAGTTCGGCAAACGTTAAAATTGACAGCACTTCATTTCCTTTGGCACTAGCGCAATTCTCAAAAATGGCTTTGCCATTTAAACCTAGGATACCTATACAATGAACATTCCATCTAATTAATTAAACAGCAATGAATCTGCAAACCAATCTTGGACGAACCGCAAGCTAATCGTATACGAACTGCGATTACGCCTTGGAGCATCCACGAGAGCGAGAGCAACGAGAGTGGCCCTGGGGACGAGGATGGCCTTGGAGTAACCTTTAATTGTGACTGATCGAAGCGCAATCAATCCATCACATCACCGCAACTAAACTGCCTTCAATAAACCGCAACGCGTACGAACCACCAAAAAACCGCTACTGAAGTAGCTTGTCATAAGACTGCACGCAGGCTACTACTGAAGCAAAGCAAATTAAATCGCGAGGCCATATGAAGCTACGTAGCGTCATATTTGCCGTGATTATTGTCTGCGCTAAGCCGCTAACTAAGAATGAGTAAACTATTTCCGCGACATTTCGAGCGAAGGCCGTGACGAAAAAGCTAGAGATACGCAAACACGCAAGCACCCGCGTCCTCTCACTAGACTGGTAATAGAGAGTTTACGATCTACGACGCGGCTGACTCAACGACGCGCTTTGGAAACAAAGAAATTTGTCATGCAAGACAAAAACTGTGAATAATACGTGGTCCCAGGGAATACTCAACGCCTTTGTCATTCTCAACACAACGTTAAACGTCGAATTACAGCAGATATTGCATCGCTTTAGCCGAATTCGAACTTAGCAGTTTTGTAAGGTTATTTAAAAAAGTTTCAAATATTTATTACAGTAACCATATTGCTTAGCGCTCATTCTTTGAGCTAAAATTCAGACCGCGTCGTGGACTGTAAACTCTCTATTAATAAGAGTTAGCGGGAAAATATTTACCTTCCCGTGTCTTTACCCCGGTACCAAATGCCGTAGCGGTGCCGGCGGAGTCAGGGACCTGGACATCAGTATTATATGTCTTTGATAATGCTGTATATGGAAATGTTTCCCAACTTAAAACATTTTCTTCTCCACTTTCACCTCTGCTTTGACCATCAAATATTCTCGCTGCTGTCGTCGTACTAATACCCATGCCGTCACCTGGGATATGAAAAGAAATCAAAAGATTCACAAAACAGACTAAAACATCAAACCTCAAATATCCAACGTCAACACATAAAATATCAAACAGGAAACGTCAAAAAACCAAAATCAAAACATAAAATTGAAAATAAAAAATCAAATACGGAATAGCAAACATTAAACGTCACTAAACATCAAATGCGTACTGACAAAACTCGAAATCAAAACTCGAAATCAAAATTCAAAATCAAAATTCCAAATCAACTGTAACTTCGAATCAATAGATAAATGCTCCAAATTCAAAACACAAAATCAACTCAAAACTAAAAAATCAAACTCATCAACAAAAACAAATGTCAAAAATCAAACGTCAAACTCGAAAATCGAAATCAAACGACTCAGATTATCAGACATGAGTATTCTTTTTCCCACTCACGTTCGCCCAGATCAGGCACTAGAGGTCACTAAGGATCGAACTCTTTAGTAAATCATTACGCATGCATGCAATATGAGTCATTTCCAGATTTATTTCCAAGTCAGTGCACTTACCAAGGAAAAGGATAACATTCTTAGCAGGATTTGTGTTAGGTTGTAATCTGATGTTCATCTTGGTCAACTCAACTCCGTCTTTGAAATATTCGTTTTTAACTTGTTTATTGTAAATTTCATCTTCAGCTCCACAATTTGCGCCTGTAATAAATGTAATTGCGTCCATAGGCGTCGAAAGATCGATAAGTGGGGTGGGGGGGACCATATTCATATATTCGTGTTCACAGACCTTAAAAACAATCGATTTCAAAAGAAATTGACAATGCAGAACACGAATATATGAATATGGTTCCCCCCCCTCCCCACTTATCGATCTTTCGACGCCTATGATTGCGTCTGTATCGTACAGCAGATGGTGGTCAACACACGCTGTTATCAGATTCTTTTCGATTTAGGGAGAATCGTCCAGTACTTATATATACCTACCTCTGTGTGGTTCCAGCCATTCTGTAATTATTTTTAAATTAAATTATTCATAAACTGTATTGTGTCTTAAGGCCTAATTCCACGACGAGCGAAATGCGAAAAATTTTCGCGCGAAGACACACTTGTGTGAAAATTTTCTCTCGTAGTGATTTCCACAGCAGAGAAAAAATTCGCCAAAACACAAGCGTTTGATTGGTTTCGCTATTTTGTCATCCAAACACAGGCATTTGATTGACTTCGCTATTTCCACTGATTTCGCAACTGAGTAGAAACGAATTCGGAATTCAACTACCCGGCGAAGAGAAGTATTTCGCAGAGAAACATTCCAAAATCATGTTGCGCATGCGTTCAACCTTTTCGCGCGAAATTTCTCGCATTTCGCTCGTCGTGGAATTAGCTAGGCCTTTAAAATTTCAATGGCAAAACTTCGCAAACATTAAGTATACAATACACGCTTCCGGCAAGTACGACACTTTGGCCGCAGAATCTCGTTTTCATGTATGTGACATTAGTAAGGCCAAGGTCTCAATCACGAAAACGAGGTTTTACAGCCAAGATGTAGACCGCGAGTAGTCCCTCGGAGAAAGGAGGGACCGCCGACAACACATCAAGAAACGAAATACGCCCACTTTTCGCTCTTGTCAAATTGGCTCCTCCTTTGCATAAACATTACCGACAACCAGCTCGAAAGCTTCGGCTCCTCTGGTTGCCGTTCACAATCTTTTTTTAAAGTACTCATTAAAATTTTATAATTTTCTTCTACTTTTGTAATATTACGTGCTTGAGAAAAATCCTGTAAATAGTGAAATAAATTGAATTGAATTACTTATATCAAATTAAATCTATCCAATAGGACCCGTTAATGTCATGTTTATTTACAGGGTGTATAAAAAAAAGGTAATCGAACTTCAGCGCGCTATTGTACCTGAATTACTCATAGATATCTTATATATACTAGATAGCGCATCTCTTTTAGTAAAATTGAAGCCAAGAATATTCCAGCGGGTACCCCCATTTGAATAGATGGCGGCCATGTTGGAGTTTCCCACTCGCTAATAAACGCTCAAAAAACAACAATAACTTTCATCATTTGAATAGTTTGAAAATATATTTGGAATAGGTTTAACTTAATGTTTAAGTTCCCTGTTTAAGAAATAGAAAACATACGAGTCTTCTCATTTCATGAGAATATCCTGAGTCTGCAATCACGGCTTGAATTTTTGAATTACAGAATAATTAGATGCACTATCTAGTGTATATAAGATATCTATGGAATTACTCGGCGTATGAACATTTTTTTTTCATATTCGAAAAGATCAGGCTTTCATTCAGGCTGCATGTTGAATGGCATATTTTTCATGCCAAGTGGAGAAAAAATAAGCAAGTACGATTCCGATAAAAAATGTTAGTCAGAATACCATATTTTTCACCTCTGTACCTGAAACGTTGCGTTACAGTTTAGTAGGACTGGAAACTAAATCGGATTTTGAACGATGTGAATTAAGCGGAAAACACCACGAGTTGTTGATGTGTTTTTAAAATGAAATAAGGACAAATATAAGGACAAAATACGTTGGAAATATTACATTATTTATAGTTTAAAGTGACGGTGAATGGTTGCGGGACAATTGGGTTATTATTATTCAGGATTGTGCAACTTGTAAGTTTATATTGGAATGGAGTATCTCTTATACACACTGGTATTTGTTTATATTGATAACTATATTATTATACGTAATATATGTAATTGATATCTCTTTAATAGGATTTGAATAAAGTTTAACTTTCATACGAATCGGCAAATATCCATACAAGAGAATAAACAAAAGGTTCCTAAACGCTACAGGTTGTTTCACCATTCAAATCAAGGAGAATTATATTATTTATTAAGATTTCAGTCTGTAGAGGAACATATGGTAACAATTGTCAAGCCTAAAAATATATTCATCGTCATTTGTTTATTGGTAATAATGAATGAAGCGAAAAAGGCAAGAACTATTGCCAAATCATCATTTACCCGTAGTGCTAAATCCATCCAACGGCTAATCGAACAAGGACGGCCTGAACCGGAAGTTGTCAAAGCAGGTGGCATATTTGAAACAGCCTATGAGAGAGTACTATCTAAGCATGAAGGATTTGCAATACTTGTAGAAGAAAAGGATTATGAACAGGAAGAAGAATGGATGGAAGATGTGTCAAAAGAATATGATGCTATTTGTATAATGATAAATGATTATAAAATAACCATGGCTCCGAAGAACAATATTACAACCGATAAAGTGGAAAATCCAGCCAGCTCTCAGGATGTCGATGTGGACCCAAACAACACAAATATACCATCTGGATCAGGTATTAATGAGACTGCAGAATCTGTACCACCAGGGGAGACGGAACCCACTGTTACATTGGAATTATCACCTGACAACCAAGCTGCCGCAACTAATTTTCCCACTTATGCTGCACCCTCACCCAGTCCAACTTCCATGAAATTGAGAACAGAGAGAGCACCGCTTCCTAAATTTGATGGAAATGTTCGAAATTATCTGGATTTTCGTAGAGATTTCAAATTTTTGGTGGAAAAGCAATACACAACTCAGGAAGCCCTTTATGTTCTTCGTAGCTGCCTGGACAAAAACAGTGCCGACCTGATAAAATGCAAGGAGGACTACGATGCTGCATGGGAAAAATTAGATCGAGAGTATGGCGACCCGAGAATTGTTTCTGATGTCCTGCTGTCTGACTTGGAGAAAGTAAAGCCAGTGGATGAATTTGACTATGCACACTTTGGTCAGTATCATGCTTTAATTGAGAAGATATTCAGCATGCTGACGAAACTGAATCGACCAGGAGATTTGGATAATACAACAACACTGAGTGCCATGGAGAAAAAATTATCAAGGAATGACCGTCTAAAGTGGGCAGATTACCAAGAAGAAAAGGGGGTAACTCCAAAAATTGAAAACTTTCTAAAATGCATGGAGAAGGAAGTACGAAAGAGAAAGATTGCTGGAGCCGACATTTGTTCCCAGAGAACAATTTCTCGAAGCGCTGACAACAAAGGCTCAGTAAATACCATCACATTGAAAGGTGAGAAGGGTACCAGCACGGGTACCAGCACGGACAAGCTCGATTCAAGGACTGAGAATCCAGGTGAAGTATTAGGTGAGGGCAACCAATCACCACCACAGCCACCACCACCACAACCAACGTTTCAGCATTGTTGGTTATGCAAACAGCCCCACCAGTTGGACACATGGTGAGGAAAGCACATGCATGTTACTTTTGTTTAAAAATTCATCGCAACCCATGTAGAAGAAAGAAAAAGTGCACGTTGTTAAGAGACGGTGAAGCATGCAAGTTCAGTCATCACCCCTTGCTCCATGGAGCGCCATTTGAGCGAATGTCCAATAACAATGTATCTGTCATTGCGGGAGGAGAAAGCCTGCACCCAACCTTGGAAGTCAGTGCAATAAATTCTATATCTAAACAGAAAGCTAAAGCAAATATCCTGTTTGATGGAGGATCTCAATTAACTTTAATCAGAGAACAATTTGCCCAAAACCTAGGATTGCATGGTGAGAGCATTGGCGTCCGTATAACTAAAGTTGGGGGGACCGAAGAGTTGCTGCAAACTAAGATCTACACTCTCCAGATTCGTTCCCTTGATGGTGGCCCGAAATTCGCGTTGAAAGCCGTAGCTATCCCTCTGATAAGTGAAAACGTCAGGGCGGTTCGTATTGAGAAGTATGCAAAGTTGTTCAAGATTGACGCCAAGCGACTTCACCGGGGTTCTGGAGCAGTAGACATCCTCATCGGCATCGACCATGCTCGACTCCACAGTGGCAACACGCTACTCAATGGAAATTTTGCTGTGCGGCAATCCCCTCTTGGGGCGGTAGTTTTTGGAGCCGGTCCCGATGGTTTATGTTCAGTAAACCGCATCCATCTTGTTCGACTTAATGACCCAGTTGGTCTAACTTCTTTCTGGTCCACTGAGCGAATGGGGGTAGAAGTGAACCCTTGCTACACCAAGAGAACACCAGGGGAGAAACTGCTTAGCTCTATCGAGAAGGAAGAGGCGAAGATTATTCGCGACAGTGCTGTAAAGGTCGGACAACAATGGATGATCCCTATACCATGGGCAAAGGATCCAAATGAACTTCCGGACAACTATAGACAAGCTGTGGCTAAATTGGAAAGTATTGAAAAGCGGCTCTTAAAGAACAAGGAAAATGCAAAAATGTATGATGATCAAATATTGGAAATGGAAAAACATGGCCACGCAAAGAAGCTCACGCAAAGGGACATAGAACAACATAATGGTCCAGTGCATTACATCGGCCATCACGCCGTTATCAAACTAGAAAAGAAGTCCACTCCTTGTCGCGTTGTCTTTAATGCTGCCGCGAAATACCATGGTCATGTTCTCAATGAATACATGCTCAAAGGGTCAGATCTCCTCAATGATTTAGTTGGAGTCCTCTTAAGATTTCGGGAAAATTATGTTGCAATCTTGGGGGATGTCTCAAAAATGTACCATCAAGTTCTTGTTGATCCTGTTGTAGATGCACATTCCCATCGGTTCCTCTGGCGAAGTTTTGAAAACAGTTCTCACGTTCGGTGATAAGCCTGCTCCACCCATGGCAAATACAGCAATGGATCTCACAGCTGAGGAGAATGCTGAAAATTACCCAGACGCAGCAACAACCATCAAAGAGTGTCGGTACATGGATGACATTGCCGACTCAGTTACCTCGATTGGTGAAGCTGTTAAACGTACGAATGAGATTGATCACGTTCTCAGTACAGGACACTTCAAGATCAAAGAATGGATTTCTAATGCAGATTTATCAGAAAGTCGTCCCGTGGACCACATTGCAGTGCACAAAGTACCAGTGAGATCGAAAAAAAAAAACACTCCTGAAGGAACCACTATATCAGAAGAGAAAGTCCTGGGAGTGGCCTGGAATCGAGAGTTGGATTTGTTGTCTGTATCAGTAAACAACCCCAAAGTTCTTATGGCCTGTAAAGCTGATGGTGTAGAGTGGACAAGGCCAATTAAACTGACAAAGCGGATGGTGTTGAGCATAATCTCTGGGATATTCGATGTATTTGGATTTGCAGCCCCTTTAATTATTCGTGCCAAGATTGGTATTCAAACTGTGGAAGGGAGGATATGAGTGGGATCAAGATCTACCCCAACAAGTGAAAGACAACTGGTACAAATGGTTTGACGACTTATCAAAGCTTAAAGATGTTACCTTTCAACGATGCTTGACCCCAGAAGATGTGTTGGGAAAGGGCGCCAATCCTAATAATTTTCAGTGATGCTTCAGAAAAGGCATTTGGAGCGGTGGCCTACATAAGGTGGAGATTGATGGATGGTTCCTTTGCAGTTAGGTTCATCATGGCAAAGTCGCGAGTCGCTCCAGTGAAGGAATTAACAATGCCGAAACTTGAACTGCAAGCAGCAGTAATCGCTTGCAGACTCAATCATACTATCCGAAGTGAATGCCGCTTGGAGTTTGAGAAGACAATATTTTTCTGTGATTCCATGATTATTTTGGCTTGGATTCAAAATGAAACACGTTCCTTCAAAGTCTTTGTCTCCGTGCGTGTTGCCGAAATCAAGGCTAAATCAGACCCAGCAGATTGGCGTTATTGTTCAACTGATTTAAATGTTGCAGACGATGTAACCCGAGGTTTGTGTGTCGAAAATCTGTCCGGTCGCTGGAAACACGGAGAAGCCTTTCTTCTTCAGCCAGAAGATCAGTGGCCATCAATGCAACTGAGTCAGGACAATGATGCAAATGAAATGCTTATCGAATGCCGTAAAGTCAATGTTGTTGTTAATTTACCAACCTGCTGTCCCCTGATGCAGTTTACCAAGCGATTCTCCAAGTACAGGCGGGCAGTTCGAGTCCTGGAGGTAATCCGGAGGTTTATCCACAACTGCAAAGCAAGGAAAGTTGCAACTTATCAACGTCTGTCTGGCGCATTGACAGACGCTGAATTGGAGGAAGCAGAAACGGTTCTAGTTAAAGATGCACAGTCAGCGATAAAACCCTTAATCCAGAAGAATGAATTCAGAAATCTGGCACCATTCATTGATGATGATGGTATCATCCGCGTCGGAGGCCGAATTGAGAACGCACCAGTTTCATATGAGACTCGACATCCACCCATTATTCCACGTTGTCACTGGCTATCTACCCTAATCGAAAGACGAGCACACCAGTATGGACATCTCGGCGTAGCGGCAACCGCAGCAAAGACACGGAAAAGATTTTGGATCGTCGGCGTACACCACATTGCGAAGAGTGTGAAATTCAAGTGCGTCTTCTGTCGGCAGAGGGCACAGAGAAACGAAATACAAATGATGGCAAACCTCCCACCATATCGACTTGCACCATTCACACCACCGTTCTTTTATACAGCTATCGACCTGTTTGGTCCTATCAAAGTCAAAGTTGGCCGAAACAAGACCGACAAATATTGGGGTGTCTTGTTTACATGTCTGAACGTCAGAGCTGTTTACATTGACGTTGCAACGGATTACTCGACTCCTGGTATTTTACCTAAATTTACCCGTACTGAGAAGATTCTTCTGCATCCGGAGCTATCCACGCTGTCTGTGGAGTGACCGAGGAAGTCAACTAGTAGGTGCCGAAGCCGAGTTACGGAAAGCCATTGAGGGAAGAGATACAACAGAACTGAAAGATTTCCTACACGAGAAGGGTATGGAATGGAAATTGTTACACCAACTGCCGCTCATCACAACGGATGTGCAGAGTCGCTTATTCGAGTGACCAAAGCAGCGCTCAAGAAATCGATCGGAGATCAAGTTCTCGCTCCTTTGGAGTGTCAAACGGTATTATTCGAAGCGGCAAACTTACTGAACCAACGCCCAATTGGTCGTATTCCTAATGATCCTGCAGACGGCACATACCTCTGCCCGAATGATATCCTGCTTGGCTGAGCATCGATTAACACACCCCAAGGCCCTTTCAGAGAAACGAAAAATCCACGCCATCGATATGAATTTTGTCAGTGGATCGTAGACAATTTTTGGAAAAGATGGTATCAAGATGTTTTTCCATCCATGGTTCCCCGACGGAAGTGGCATACTAAATGTAGAAATGTTCAGGTAGATGATATCGTTGTGGTTGCTGACCTGAATGCCATACGTGGGAAATGGAAGATAGCTCGTGTCACAGAAGTTTACCCAGGTGCAGATGGAAGAATCCGAAATGTAAAGGTCCGTACAGCCACGGGTGAATATTCACGACCTATCACGAAAATTGCTGTCATCCATCCAGTTGAGGGGGACGCCGTGATAAAAGATAACAAACACGGCGCTGGCGAGACCGAGTTGTAACCGTGGCGCGGGAGGGTGAAACGTTGCGTTACAGTTTAGTAGGACTGGAAACTAAATCGGATTTTGAACGATGTGAATTAAGCGGAAAACACCACGAGTTGTTGATGTGTTTTTAAAATGAAATAAGGACAAACATAAGGACAAAATACGTGGGAAATATTACATTATTTATAGTTTAAAGTGACGGTGAATGGTTGCGGGACAATTGGGTTATTATTATTCAGGATTGTGCAACTTGTAAGTTTATATTGGAATGGAGTATCTCTTATACACACTGGTATTTGTTTATATTGATAACTATATTATTATACGTAATATATGTAATTGATATCTCTTTAACAGGATTTGAATAAAGTTTAACTTTCATACGAATCAGCAAATATCCATACAAGAGAATAAACGCTACAGGTTGTTTCAGTAACTCAGGAGGAATTAATCATGTTGATTCAAAATTTTTGGTGAACACTGGTAATAATGATACAAACAAAAATTTCCAGTATAGAGTTGTTTATAATTACTTTACCGTCAAAATGGGAAAGATCCATCGCTTTTGTAATAAAATATGTTGTCAGACGTCCTTGTTTATAAACAGTCGCATGGCTACCATCGTAAAATATCGTGATGTTCCGGTATATTTCGGGAAAATGTCGTGATATTCCGTGATATTCTGCCATATTCCGTGATATTCCGGGTTTTCACAATGCCCTTAGCGAATCAGTCATATTTGAGTGATTTTGCCCTCTGTGTGATTAGGCGTGAAAGCACGAAAGTCACGCGACATTCGTCAGACTAATTCAGAGGAAATTTTGTATTCGAATAGGTTACCATATCTGAATATTGTCAATATTGTTAGCTTGTCGAAATACATTGATGAAATTCGTTTATTGTTAGAAAATCAGACTGTTGATATTCTGGCACTCAATGAAACAAGGCTTCACCCTGATATTCCAAGCGAATTTGTTAATATAGACGGATATGATTGATATAGTTCGCTTGGATAGGGACAGACACGGTGGCGGTGTCCGCTTTTACATGCATTATAGGCCGGGACCATACTCCACAGTATATTTAAATCGTGGTGATTTGTGCCAGAAAATTTAGAGTCAGTATGTTTGGAAATTAACCAGCCTTTATTGTTTCTATATTTTATCGTCAAATTACTATTTACCAGCAACCGTCGAATCTTTGCTTTTAACAATGTCGATAACGAGAATAAGGAAATTTATTTATTAGGAGATCTAAACTGCATGTAGTCTATATTAGATCAGACCAACTCTTCTGCTAAACACTTACATTCTATCATGCAACTTTATCAACTTTTACACAAGTAATCGATAAGGGGTATGACTAATCAACGGAACTGCAGACCACGGAACTGCGGAACTTAATGATGTCGCCTTTTTCTTCTTCTATAAACATTGGTCCTTTAATAATTTAAGCGTTTTTGGTGTCTATTAACATGATTTTATTCCAATTCGGCAGTATATTAGCTTTGACAACAAAAATCATAAGCACGTCACTTCTCAGTATTCTCCAGCGTTCTCACTTGGAAATTAGCCTCTTGTGGAAAAAATTTCAGACTTCGGAAGAACATTTTAAAGTACGTAGAGGCATGGCACTACAGTGTGACCAGATTATATACAATATATTGGTATATTACACTAAGCACGGTGCCCCTGTTTTTCTCAAAAAATGCATATTTCTATTTAATTAATTAAACTTTTTCTATAAGAACAACATATTATACAGCTAGTATTAATACTTCTTTTCTTAAAATAACATGCATTGGTTGAAGTTAAATTCTTAGATTTCACCAGTATATATTTTCATATAAAAATATACTACTAACTACGCCCTCTTTTCTCTTGTGGAATTTGCAATACTTTGCAATTTTCGTTAAGTGACACGTAAAAAAGCATATATACAGCACTTTTCTTCGCATGAAAGTGAGCCTTATATAAATATAAAGTTATTGAGCTACAACAAGAACACCTAGAAGTGACGTGTTTACGATTTTATTGACAAAGCAGATATACTGGAGAAATAGAATATTCTATTAGTCTACTTCCATTCCGCCGCGATAACACGGCCAACACGGTCCTCAAGCTAAGACCCTGCCGAGCCGAGGTCTGAATAATTCTGATATCCTGCGTAAGCCGAATTCAA
Source organism: Paramuricea clavata (assembly GCA_902702795.2). Classification (NCBI taxonomy): domain Eukaryota; kingdom Metazoa; phylum Cnidaria; class Anthozoa; order Malacalcyonacea; family Plexauridae; genus Paramuricea; species Paramuricea clavata. The sequence goes on along the minus strand of CACRXK020000476.1, from coordinate 19,944 downwards.
TAATTCTTTTATTATTCATTCTGTAACAAAAACAACTTGCTCTGTTGAAACCGAAACAAAACGAGCAGAGGCAGCAGAAGTCATTGTCAAAACAAACTAATTTTACAAAATTTCCCGCTCTTTTCCGCGGGCACCTATTATTTGTAATACGCGGGCACCTATTATTTGTCATGTTCACATGCAGATACGAGATTTATTTGTCATGTTCATGTCTGCACCGAGATACGGAAAATTATCTGTAGGCTTTCAACCAATAAGAATACGATAAAATAGTACAATGAATAATAATTAGTGCTATTAGTTCGTACAAGAAGTGATAAGGTTCCGCAACGTGCTTCAAAATTCAGTTTGATTATGGTTCTACTGAAATTTGATCTGTCCATATGTACATAGTGTAATTATTTATGGATGCAATGAGCAGTTTGCAGTATCTAAAGTATTTATTTTACAGCTTCTATATACTTGAACGATGTCGTGAGAGTTTTAAGGTTTTCGGATACTAGCTTTTGTCGTCCGCACTTTGTGTACTTTCACTTGTCACAGACTGTTAAAGTAGTTGTATCTGAGGTTTCAGTATAGCCGTTGTGTTAATACTGGATGTGTTCTCCTTGATCGATGTCCTGAGCGTTTTAAGGTTTTCGTATATTAGCTTTTATCGTCCGCACTTTGTGTACTTTCACTTGTCTCTGTTAAAGTAGCTGTATCTGAGGTTTCAGCAGTCGTTGTGTTAGTAGCGGATGTAATCTCTTTGCAAGCCTCGTCTTCTGTCTTTGTTGCCGCACTGTCAGTTGTGTTTGCCTCCGTGGTTGTATCTTTTCCTGTTTCGTCTTTTTCACTTCTTGCTTCAGTTGTTTCTGAAGACAAATTCTTTTCAAAATTATACTTTGGGGCAATTCCTTGGGGCTGTTATTCCTGGTTTGCCAGGACGGGATGAAAGGCGAGATGATTTTGACGAAAGCTCGGTGAAAACAAATGAAATGTTGTCGAGAAGTTCTCGTAGTTCAAGAAGATGATTATTGCTGCTTAAACAACCTTTCGTTTACAATTATACTGTAATCTATCACTAGAAAAATAATGGCGGTTGCGCGGCTTTTTTTTCTGTATGGTCTATATTCTCAGTCTGGAAACGAGGTTGACTGGATTCCTCGATCCCCAAGACAATCTTGTTGAATTACAATTAAAATGTGGGGAAATAATAGCAACGTTGAGTGGGAGGATAACCCAATGAAGTTAGTTGAATACATTTTCCTATTCCCTGGTTTAATTAGGATGGGATCAAATTTAATTCAATCTTAAATTGGACTGCATCAAAATTGAGGCCTGTTTCATACGTCGCACTATCGTCGAATTTAATTCAGACGAATTTAATTGAACGAAATAAATGCGACGGTAGTGCATCGTATGAAACAAATTAAATTCGTCCAAGACATTTTATCCGTCATGTCGTTTCATACGACATCTTATCGTCGTGTCGAATTAAATGCATAAATTATGTTAAAGTATGTTTCTCTCTTTCTGCTCTCGTGGTTTTTGTTTCTGAGTAATCCATGATCGCTATAGTCATGAAATGAATTCGTCTGAATTAAATTCGTCGTTTGAAACGAAACCATTTTAATGTCGACCAATTGACGAAATGAATAACTCATTAAATTCGTCGTATGAAACAGGCATGATTCACAACAATTTGAGTGATGTTTTTGGAGAATGAGATGACACTTGTGCACATCAAATTCGGACTGGATCAGATTTCAATTCGTCGTAGTTAGCTCGCCTCAAGTCTTGGTCTTTTTTCATATTTGAAACAATATTTTGAAAAATACAGTAGTCGTATCAAAATATAATATAATTGTAACAAAATATAAATTTTACCCAGTTCAGATTCGGTGTTCACCGAGTCCTTGCTGTAATCCACCTCAATAATTTTTGGTTTCTTTGCTGGTGGTTCAGGTTGTATATTAGTTGACAATTTACGACTGGGTCCTGTCTTCAGATCATACTTTTGAACCTATCAGAAAAAGTAGAGACTAGATGCAATTATTTATGTATACGGGAGGAAAATAACTTCAATTTTTGCTTATAGTCCCTAGATCGCCGGAAATGGCATTTTCAGATTCTTCTATACCTCTTTTGTTAGGCCTGTACTATTTATAAGTTCATTTTTATTGGTTTAAGTGGTTTTAGACTTGTAACTGGTATAAGTTACGGAAATCCTTGCAATTTCCTTTAATTTTTGTATTTTTCCTTGCCAAATCCTTGTAGAACTAATTTCCTTGCATATATTCCTTGCAAGGACCAATATTTCCTTGCTGCAGGGAAAAATTCCTGCACGTGGAAGCACTGTCGCGTATACTCCCATATACACAACGAATCATAGGAGTTAACTATACATGGCAAATTACATTGGCATTATACATTGCATACGACCACTATCATGCGCTTATTATCCGCATCGGATGCGTCCAAATGTCGCAAAAGCTGATATGCAGCCGTTTCAAGATGATTTCCAAAATTTCTCCGGGGAGCATGCCCTCAGAAGTAATGTACCTCCTCTGGAAAAACCTCCACCCTCTCTTAGGCCAGACCCGCCGTTGCCTAACTTATTGACATGACTTTTTGTACAAGTGCACAGGAGGTTATGTCTGTCTGTGTGTGTTTGTCTGTCAGCACGATGGCTTAAAGTGTATATGAAATGAAATTTCTTATTTTCTTAAATGGAATAACTCTACTGGAATAAGTGTAACTTATTTTTCAGTTTCTTGTTTTTATGGTTTGTTCCAGAGATATTTCAATTTGTTTGATATGTAAATGAGTGTGAATATGTCCGCTAATTTATGACGTCATGTTGGTTGCAAGCTCTTCAAAATGGTTGAATATCACTGCTATCATCCAAGATGATAATTTCAAACTCCACTAACTGGTAAATGTGATGAAACACTGGAGAAAAACGTGAACTGATATCAACAGTTTTTAGAGTTAATACAGTTATAACTAGAGGGCACTCAGAGACTGTATACCTCCGCCCCCATTGAATTTCGGTCGTGTGAAATGCAACTAAGACAATAGATAATGAAGGCTGAAACTTAATGAGGTTTATCATCTCATTATAGTCTTCTTAGTACTGCGTGCATACATTATACACGTCCTAATTACGCATTCAGTGAGTTCTTTTTAATCGACCGGGAAAAGCAAGACAAAATTTTGTTCATTTATCGTTCAATTTTTAACCAAATTCAACCAAATTTTAATCAGTTCTTCCTCAGCCGATGGGAAATGCATTCAAAAAATTTCGTATGAATATGTTTGGTATTTCTTGAGTTATCGTGCTCACAGACAAACACACACACATACAAACCCAGATGATTAAATAACCTCCTGGCGGAGGTAACCAGTGTAAGTTGAGCTTGCAACCAACATGACGTCATAAATTAACGGACATATTCACACTCATTTACATATCAAACAAATTGAAAAATCTCGGGAACAAACAATAAAAACAGCAAACTGAAAAATAAGATACACTACAACTTAAAGAGTTTTTCATTTAAGAAAATAAGAAATTTCATGTCATATACACTTTAAAAACTATTAAACGTATTAACACGAACATTTCTGGGACACTGGAATTGCACAAGGACAAATCAGTGGGACAAATGGATTGAATTGGCGGGAAGAGTAAACTGAGTGCATAACTAGAGGGCACTCAGAGACTGCATACCTCCGCCTACGCGCAAAATATTGAAGTAATCTATTGTTATTAGAATTTGAATGGCTGGTGCATATATTATGCACGTCCTAATTACGCATTCAGTATAAGTTTTATTTAATTGACCGGGAAAAGCAAGACAAACTTTTGTTATTTCTCATTCAATTTTTAACCAAATTCAACCAAATTTTAATCAGTTCTTCCTTAGCCGATGGGAAATGCACTCACAAAATTTCGTACGGATATGTTTGGTATTTCTTGAGTTATCGTGCTCACAGACAAACACACACACATACACACACACACACATACACACACACACACATACACACACACATACACACACACATACAAACCCAGATGATTACATAACCTCCTGGCGGAGGTAATTAGCTCATTCTATAATTTAAGCACGATACATAACCTATTCTTTGTTTGCAATCACGTGACTTTTCGTCCAAATGACGGGCAATCAAACAACTTGTGGACGATTTTTCTCCTATCCGAATGGTCGTGGCACGAAAAACTGAACGGTAATTCATCTTTTGAGTCTTAAACTTCATCAGCAGAAAATCATGACTGCTGATCAGGGACGCCGGAACTGGGGGGCAGGAGGGGCAGCCTCCCCCGTTGCCCTTTACCAGGAGGGGCAAGGGGGGGAGTCAAAGGTACCCTTTCAATTTAAAGGATTGCCTTGGCAAAATAGCAAATTGTCAGAAATGTTAGTGCAATTCTTTTACAAATTTGCTTCAGAAAACGCAGGAAATGCAGTCATCGAGCTTCAAGAATAGCACAATCGCCTGGCGGAGAACCCCCTCACACCCTTATCATCCAATAAATAGAAAACATGATTAGGCGAAGTTCAACTCCCGATGTTTTGCAAACATCTCTTAGTATATATCAATTCAAAAGCGCCCTTTCACGAAAATCTGCCCCCCCCCTGCCTTCACATCGTTCCGGCGTCCCTGCTGCTTATCACCATGATCGGGAACGTTGGAAACGTTATTTCGAGCCCTGGTGTCCTCACTGAAACTCTAAGGAGGGCAGATTACAACTAAGTTAATCAGTATAATAATGCATGTTAGTTTATTTTTTGAAACGTTCCTTACATCTGGGTTGAAGGCTTCCTCGGGATCGTCGACTTCCGGTGCTGCTGGTAGATAGTACAGACCATTCTGATCTTCATCATTTTCTTCATCACTAATGAGAAATAAAACTACACTAATGGACAGCTGTGGTGTTTGAGAGATCATACAACTCATACAACTACCTGAAAAATATAAGCAGCACTTCAACTCTTCGTCTGGAAGTTATATTTATATTTTGTCAGGTCGTTCTATGTGCCGTTCACCGGTCACTGACCGGTAAAATTTCAGTTTGACCGGCAAACATCGTCGCCTGGCGGACATGTGTGACCGGTAAATTTTTTAATAAAAAAGTTCAAAAATGGAGAAGATTTTTTATTTTCAATTTTCCGAAGAAGTGAGACATTTTCCGAAGTGAGACATTCAGAAGGGCGGCGAAGTGAGACATTTTGTCATACAGATACGATATACCGCAAGCATTGTGCAGGGCTGTTTTCCAGTTACGCGTTTTTCACACGGTGCGACGGAAAAGTTTAAATCTTTTAAGTGCGAATGACCTTAACAAATACACATTAAATCATACACAGAACTGAATGCTGTCCTTTTATAAATTTAGTTATTTCCTAAGTAGGATGTAAAGCGATTTTCAACTTTTACATGCGTGTACGCACGTATGGAAAACGCGTAACTGGAATGCAGCCTAACAGCATGCTCGCAACTCAAACTACAGTTGTCATTTGCGACTTAATATATTAATTTGCTAGTAAACAATGTTAATGTTATTAGTAATGATTATTACAACAGCTTTGATAAACGCCGTATTTCTACTTTGTATACAAATACAATTAAAATACACAATTGTTTCTAAAGTAACGAGTCACGCGAAAGATGAGGGGAAAAAGACGCTAAAGAGTGACAATGACCGGCATAAATTCCGCTGTGATCGGTAAATTTAGTGATCCACCGGTCATAATGACCGGTATAACGTCCAGATTTATTTCAGTCGAGGCCTGTACACTGGCACAGATCGTCCCAATCTTCACTATGAACAATGGTTCAAGTGTCTTTATTTTGCAGGGTGTATAAAAAAAGATAATTGAACTTTAGCGTGCTATTGTACGTGAATTACTCGGCGTATGAACACAATGATTTCATGTTCTGAAAGATTAGGCTTTTAGCTATTGAATGACATGTTTTTATGCCAAGTGGTGAAAAAGTGAGCCAAGTACGAATCCGATAAAAATTGTTAGTCAGAATCGCATATTTTCACCTCTGTGCCTAATTAAAGCACTGCATAACAAAAGAAAAAGCAATTAATCACGAACTTCGGAACTTGTCGCAGCTTAGCTAAAATTTATTCCTGTTAATAATAATTATGAATATGTGTGTAGTTTAAAAAAGTGAAATTCATCAACTTAAGTCCTAAAGGGGGTAATTTTCAATGGTTTTATGCCCAACTCTCAACGGTGAAAATATGTGATTCTGATTAACATTTTTTATCAAATTCGTATTCGCTCATTTGTTATCCATTTCGTATGAATAACATATCATTCAACAGCTAAAAGCCTGATCTTTCCGAATATGAAAAAAGCGCGGTCATACGCAGAGTAATTCAGATGCAATAGCGCGCTGAAGTTCGATTACCTTTTCTTTATACACCCTGTATAGCAAGTGTCAAAGTTCAAGTTCCCTGTTTGCCGATTGGATAAAACCGTATCACGTGCCGGTCCACGAAACGTCATGTTCACTGCATGCTTTGGCGAGGGGGCAACCGATCAATAATAAAACCGAAAGTGAGGCGCGAGCTGCTCGTGTCAACCAGCACGTTCAAACCAAAGTTCTTTGAAGAGTTTCAGCATGTCTGCCGGTCGGTTTAATTACAATTTTGGAATACCAGGGGCCGGTTGTATAAAAACGTAATTAGCGCTAACTGCAGTTAAAAAGTAGTTAAAAAGTGGTTAACTTTAATCACGTAGTTAAGCCGGTTGTATAAAAGTGTAGTTAGCCTTAACTGCAGTTAAAAAGTAGTTAAAGTTAACTATGCTTTTGGGTATAGTTAACTGTCCAAAACGTAGTTAAAAATGGCGTTTGTATAGGAGTGAACAACATTTTTCAGTAAAACAACAATGAAAAGCAACGGTTACCTGAGATTTTCAATCGCTATCTTCCCTGTGAATGTTTCCTGACAATATAAACTCTTCAAACGCTATCGCTTTGGTGTTTTTACGAAAACAGAACATATTTTTGCACAGGACGATTTCTCGAAGACGAAGTATGGTCCATTTACACCAAGAAACACTGATATATAATTACCAAACAGCATTATCTTGGTTTAACGTAGGCATTTCAAGGAAAAACTGCATTCTTTTATGATTTTTGTGGCGGGTTTTCCTTGTTTTCTTGTATATTTTTCATTGTTTTTCTAGTGTTTTGAATAAAATTCCCGCCTATTTGCAAAATACGAGTCCACAATCATGTTGAAAATGTGTGTCAGCGGTCGTTATTCGCTCCTTACTTTATGTAATTTTGTGTTTAAACGCCCCACGCACAGTTAACTACGTGATTAGTTAACTATCCGACTAACTACGTTTTGTGCAACGCAGTTAAGTCATGTAGTTAACTAATTACAGTTAAGGATTTAACTACAGTGATTAACGCTAACTACAGTTAGCGCTAATTACGTTTTTATACAACCGGCCCCAGGTGAATTATCGAGTCTTTGACACTTGCTATATAATAAAACACTTATTCCCTGAGACCTTGGGAAAACAGTGTGTTTTGTGGCCCCTCGACCGCCGTTGTTGCCGTCGGCTTTGGTGCTACGAAAACTGCAGGGTAGACGACAGGCAGCGAATCAAAGTAAACCTGTACCTGCTACATAAAGCTGGTATCCTTTCAATAGCACAAACATCAACTTCGACGTCATCCCCACATTCACTGCCCGAATTGATTTCTTCTTCCTTATCTTCATCTTCCTGAGGAATGTGGAGAAGAAATACAGTTGATGTAAAGGGCGTATTGCTTTCAGAACCAAAATAAAGAATGCACGAGATCAGGTAATATATATTTCATACTCGGATCATTCTTAGAAGAAACATATCTTTATGGTAAAAACCTCATTTTGGTCAGCTTTTTTACTGTCAAAGTTTCCAGACATGATGTCATTAGATGAATTTTGGAGCAAAAAACAAAGGAAAACAAACCATTTGCAATTAATTTAAAGTGCCTATACGACAATTTTTTTTATGATTGAATTGCAAAGTTCATTTAAAATCATAATATAACTTGTTTTCTAAACTTTGTATTCTTTCCTGCATGTCAAGATTTTCAACTTTGTCTGATATACAAATGTGACTTGAATGACGTCACACTGCATAACGAGTTTTTAGAAAGAAAACGTTTCCTTGCCAAACATGTGATAATTCTACTGACATTGAAAGTGATATACTTTAAGAGCTATCAAAGCGATAATTTCGTCTGCAAATTTGAGAAAATGAGAATTTTAACAAGCTACAACACAGTCTTCTGTAAAACGCATTATGCAGTGTGACGTCATTTAAGTCACATTTGTATATCAAACAAAGTCGAAAATCTTGACATACAGGAAAGAATACAAAGTTTTAGAAAACAAGTTATATTATGATTTTAAATGAACTTTGCAATTCAATCATAAAAAAATTGTCGCATAGGCACTTTAATGACCTCACATTGATAGTGAAAAAGTTTATTAAGATGAGGTTTTTTACCATAAAGAATGGCCCAAATATTACACCTACAAAAACCATGATTATTGGAGTTAACACGCTAGTATAATATTACATGCATTATTCGACACAGTTCAAGGCAGGGAATCCGCAACAGCGTTAGCCACTTACTGCGGGTCCAATCAATACAGAAAACAAACGTCACAATTAGAGTTACTGAATTACTATGCCCAGTCAAGCTCTCGGCAAACATCGTCTCCCAGCCATGTTTCCTGTGGGTAACAAAACTGAAGATGAGCAAAGCGGGAACCATTGTTTCCTAGTCATGTGTTCCGATGGTGCATGGCAAACCAGAATCGTTTCGGCAGAAAAATCTATTTTTCTAAATTGGTAAACATTCTAACTTTCCTGGAATGAAATTTTGTGATCGCAACAATGTTTTTAAAGAGTGTAAACGCGGGGGAGAATACTCGTGAAAACATGTAGATTTTTTACATTCCAAAGCAAATAATGTTTTCTAACTTCCAAGAGCTTTACAATTCCGTTGAGCAGCATGTTCAAGCATTAATATGAAGCTGAAAATACTTACGATATCGAATTCACTTTCATGTTCTTCATATTCAACATTTTCTTCTAGTTCCTTGAAGTCAGGAGCGAACGCACTCCAGTTTTCCTATATAAAAAAGAAAATCGAGATCAGTGAAGTCGTGTAACAATGTAATAATGTAATATTGTAACAATAGGTCATTCTCGAATCATTTTGATAATGTTCAGACTTAGGACACTGAATAATTTTGCCCAAAACGGAACAAAAACTGTTAATACTTGTAAGCCTCGAAATATAACGATCTTCGACGTTTCAAACCCTTCTAATACTTTTGACGAAAAGCTTTCACTCGAAGTTTGGAGTGTTTTTAATCCTCTTTCAAGGGGATTATCAATGAATAGTAGAACTATAATAAGATAACTATGCATACGAATTATCCAAACTACGATAAAGCTGTACGTTGGATATAAACAAGCGTTAAAGTGCACATAACACGACTTCAATTTTATGCATCACTTTAAAGTCTCTTGAAATTGACGAAGAATGACCTCAACAATTTATTTACAGCTCATCTCGTCCGCAAGTCATCGGGAATTTTGTACTTTAGTGTTATGACGTTACTGGTTGTGCTTAAGATGGCCGCAAAAAGGAGAAAGTGTACTAGTGAAAGTCTCAAAGTGATCCAAAAAAATCAAATCAAATTCGATTCAAATAAATTAAATTTGGTAGAGTTGGTAAGTGTACCTAAGCGAACATGTTTTGAATGCCTATTTAGTTGTCATAACAACACACTAGTTACCAGGTCTCTCTCTCCTATTTGTCTAATTCATCGCTCCAACAAAATAGAAAGTAATTTTTGCGATTTCCATTTAGTATCGCCTTTTTAGGTGCCATGGCATGAATATAAGCTATTTAAGTAAATAAAAGTTTCGTTCCAAATTCCAATGTGTCCACAGAAGACAATAAAATACGAAGAAAGAGACCTGGTAACTGGTGTGCTGCTATGACAACCGAATAAACATTCAAAAAAATGTTTCTTAAGCCCCGTTCACACTACGCTCAATTTTTGGTACGGCACGGATAAAATTGGTACCCATACCACTTTTTTGGTTCTTGGACTACCTATTTAGGTAGTCCAAGGACCAAAAAGTGGTATGGTACCAAAAATTGAGCGCAGTGTAAACGGGGCTTAGCTAAATAGGTAGTCCAAGAACCAAAAAAGTGGTACGGGTACCAATTTTATCCGTGCCGTACCAAAAATTGAGCGTAGTGTAAACGGGGCTTTAGATGCACTGTACCAACTCTATCAAATTTCATTTCATTTCGTTGAATCACCTCTGAGATACTAGACTTTCTTCTTTTTGCTGCCAACTTAAGCACAACAAGTCATAACACAAAAATACAAAATACCCGATAACTAGGGAACGAGATGAGCTGTGAATAAATATGTTAAGGCCATTCTTCGTAATGTTCAAGATACTTTCACGTGATGCATACAAAATGAGGGGAACATTATGTGCCATGTGTATTTTAACAGAATCGTCTATAATATCACGGTAATACATGCACCCTTCCTCGTTTCCGTGATTGAGACGTTGGTTAGTAGAGCCCTTAATTCCTGTTCCTGATGACATAAGCATAAACAGATCTTTCATATTCACTGATATACCTGTATGGTTTAGTAATGTGTCATCTGTAACAAGATAATTCAATGAGGCCAAGACTGAGCACTTTCCGGAAGGATGTATTGATATTTTACATTGCACCTGAAGTTTATAGGCCGTGGGCCAAAATTATTTCACTTCGTGGCAACCCCTTGGGGAATAGATTTTCTGTGATTCAATGCATATAGCACCATGGATGCTTGATTACCACAAAAAGTTCCCAAGCAAAAAACTTGCCAAACACGTACCGAGAAAACGGGTGATCAGTGATTATCCCCTATTAAATTGTATTACGGCAAGAAAATGTGAAATTTTGTATTCAATTTCAACAACAATGACTTGCATCATCCGAAAGCTTACAAAAAACCGCATATAAGACATTTAAACAGTTTTTTGATCCTTCAAATAGTCTTTGAGTTATTGCTGTTTTAAATGTGAAAATTGGACCAAAATGTCGCAATAAGGCACTAGGTCAAAAACGCGTTTTTGACAGCGTACAACTTAAAAACAATTTGAGAGAGATATAAAAAAAACTGTTTAAATGTCTTATATGTACATTTTTGTAAGCTTTCTGATGATGCAAGTCATTTTTGTTGTAATTGAATACAAAATTTCACATTTCTTTTTGCTGTAATACAATTTAATAGAGGATAATCACTGATCACCCATTTTCTCGGTGTTTGGCAAGTTTTTTGCTTGGGAACTTTTTGCGGTAATTGAGCATCTATGGTACTATGCATTGAACCACAGAAAATCTATTCTCCAGGGGGTTGCCACGAAATTGCTTTTCTAAGCACTTTTTCGCACAACGGCCCACGGCCTATTAGACCTGCACTTAGATAGTTTAGACTGAGCACTTTGATATTTTACATTGCACCTGAAGTTGGTGCCTTAAAACCTGCATGTTACTGTACACGAGACAATTTTCTGGAATTGTTCATTCTAAATTCCTTTTTCTAAATTCCTTTTTCGTGAGAAAAAGGTTAGGTTGGCGGACTAAAATATACGGGTGAAGTTTTTCAGTTTTACTGTGAATACGTTTTACATTTCATGATTCTGTGCCAGAAATTACGTTGCAAATTGCAATATTTGTCTCGTGTAAACATGGTCTTTGATAATATTATAACGCTACCTCAGGCAATTCACATTTAGGAAAGAACTACTATATATACAATAAAATGACAATCATGCAACATTGGGAAAATGTCATACCACGTGATTCTGTGCCCAAACTGAAACAACTCCACTTGCTATCGATGCAATGATTGGTCGAACAGGATGCCACTAGTGAGATAAAGGAAAAGATATATATATATATAAGCTGGGAGAATGCCTTTTTTGAAGCTATGAAAACGAATAATCATATAGCTACAATAACTTTTGCTTAGATGCGTTTAAATAATGGAATGGTTCGACTAGTATGTAATGAATCACCAACATAGAGAACAATACATCTTCTAATGTTCTATTTTCACATACCACAACATCCAACGGTAATTCTCCTTTAGTACCATGCAAGATCTTCACAAGATTACCAACTCCTTTTTCCCAAATATATAGTGAATGCTGTCTGGAGGAACCTGTATAAGGGAATAATTAATCATTACTGGATGAGGTTGAGCGCGATATCGAGAGTGATCAAGGCCGAGGTTGTGCGGATGAGGCAGGTAACACACTAACAACACCCTGGTTAAAAATGTCCTGGTTTTACACCACTGAATTAACACTGTTGGTGGTAACTTAATGTTCCTGGTTAAACTTCCTTGGTAATTTAACCACAATCCTGGTTATAGTCCTGGCTAATTTGACCAGGATTCCCGTTTAATTCAACCAGGCTATACAGGTTGTCTAAAAAAACGCTATGGAAATTCAACACGCTGTCGTATACATCATAAACTTAGCTAAACAATTCAATTTTCACATAGGACGAAAGAACTGTTATTCAGCTTTTCTATGATACCTTTTTCCTGGATTCCTGTTTAATTCAACCAGGCTATATGGTTGAATTAACCATACCATGTTAAGGCCCTAGCTGTCACACTATTGCGTATCGTACTAGCGTATGCCAGCGTATGAAAAATATCACTCATACGCTGGAAAACGCTGACAAACGCTAGGGGTACGTTAGGCATAGGTTGTATACGGTTCAAGCACGGTCGCGCACGGTGACATACGCTGTCATACGGCGAGGCAGAAACCTTTTTTAAGCATATTTGGACGTATGGTTTATACGATAAGCACACTCTAGGCACACGATGAATACGCTAGAGGTACGCCAGATGTACGGTACTCATACGCTAGCATTTCAAAGAACTTCTGTGAGGATGAAAATCATTTCATTAATTTTCATACGCTTCTCGTACGTTTCTCTCATACGCAATAGTGTGACAGGGCCTTTAGGTGGATTATGTTGCATGTATGGTACATACAGTAAGTCACCAATAAAAATAGTTACGTCACCTGCTACAATATACTCCCCATCACCAGAGAAGCAACACTTCTTCCATAATGTTCTGCAAGAAGATAGTTCCAATTAAAATGTTATCAGCCCTTATATGGACTGTAATCACTGTATATACGTACTCCACTTTGCTCTAAAATATTAATTAAATAAATACACCTCGGAAGTATTTATACATCAACATGCAATCTTTGCGCAATGAACTCTGGGATATATGAGCGGATAAACATATGAGGTGGCCTGTTAAGCGAAGCTGCGAGCAAGTGGCAACTTTCTGGGACCGGTTGTTCAAAAGCCCGTTAGCTGAATCCTGGGTTAACGTGAAATCCAAAGCATACTGTACTTCCCATGCAGAACATTTTTTTCAGAAATCTTGTCAGGATCATCAGAAGTTTCATTTTCTAACGTTTTGAAATAAACAGACATGCAGAAATACATAAACCAAAGCAATGCATGGGTTAAATTAAAAACCCAGGGTTAGCGCTAATCCAACTTTGAACAACTGGTCCCAGGAGTACAATAATATTCTCCGATCCGACTTCTCGTTATCGATTTTTCATATTTGACAGAAATGGACGACCCCAGAATTGAAATCTTCAAGCTCAAATTAGTCTATACATCGAAAATGTCATGATGCTCGGACATTTAGGGCGCAAGTTATGGCGAAATTTCCACTGGAATTTCCGCTGCAATGGCAATTCTAGTCAAATGTATCACTGGGATAAATTCCAGTCAACTTCCAGTCAAATGCATCAAGAGAAAAAAGATGAATAAACAGTTTAGCTTAGAATAAAATGTTGCACAAGCTTTAGTTTAGCAATTAGGTATCCTCAAAATAGTTATTTCAATTCCACATTAATTCGAACTTTTACCGATTCTGGTTGTCCACCGACAACACAATAATGGACCCGAATGCGATGCCCATTATCGGTCAATCACTAAAGCTCGATTTCTATTTGCAAGAAAAATTTCGCTGTGGAAAATTTTCACTCAATTTCTTTTGAACTGTGAGCGGTCACGTAGAACTGATTCATTCGGATGGCCACAATTCAAAAGAAATCAAGCGAAATATTTTGACGAAATATCTTCCACTGCAATGGTCTCACCTGTTAACAAGATCCTGAAGTTTCTGAATAGGTTCAGGCTCAGTATTTTGGCCCTTACAAGCGAGAATAATTTGACCATCAAAAACACGAATGATACGATCTGATGAGTTGACGAGAAAGGCACTAAATAAATAAAATAAAATGGTTATTGCAACACACACGATTAATTCCTGACAGAAGATCCACTCTCCCCATGACGAGTAAAATCGTCTGGCGTTAGTTAAACAAAGTATAATGAAGTAGGGTGCATTTGGGCGCATTGCGGCTTAATGGTGTTAACGCCACTCAAATAGTGTGTGGGTGTGATCGAACCCATTTGTTTTTGATATTTCGTGAAAACGCATTATACAAATATCTGCGTCAACACTATAAGGATCGCTTGAAACGTCGAATTTCTATTTGTGTTTTTCATGTACAGTTGTATCTGCTATATGTAACGTTGCTGTTTAATGAAAGTATAATAATAATCACAAGTTTTGTGAAATAACTGACGTTTTAGATCGTTGTACTTTGCAGTGTCAGAATACAACAATATGAACGGTCATGAAAGTAGTTTTTCTCATCTCTGAGAATGGTTCTGAAATAAACAAGACGCTCCACGGAGCGTTAAGTCGCTGGGGCGATGGAAATATGCAACTTTAACTACACGTAATACTACAAAAGAAGAGCGTGCTCGTTTTTCCGCCTGGCAGTTAGCACTAATAGTTAAAACAACTACAACCATGTAGCAATGTTGTTTTAATAGTCAAATAGTATACAGTATAGTGTATCGTATGTGTTAAAATTATAAGCGTTTATCCTGTTGTCATTACACAGATCGGCAGGTGTTAAAAAGTTTGCCTTCAGTCTGGAGGGGGGGGGGGGG